>JANAVB010023589.1:0-49001 GCA_029216955.1 Iris pallida
TCGTCCTCCGCTGCCATGGCTCCTGACAAAATCTCCTCAAATGTGGCATTTCTTGTCACTCTTGGTCAAGGACTTGACTTCTTTGACCAAACCCTTCCTGAACCTCCGCCTTCGCTGTCACGCTAAGGCCTTAATAATATGCCAGGCGACAGAACTCACTGGCGTTCTCCGCTACTGTCTGGTTCCCCTGAACCAAATTCCAAACTGCGTCTCTAAGGCGTCGAGTGCTGTGTCGGGGAAGAACTTCTTATTGAAAACCTTCTGAAAGCCTCACATCTCTGCCCCTCCGTACCCACTCTAGGGTCAGTCTGATACCAAGTACGGGTAATGGTCCTACATCGCTGCCCACCGCCTCTTTCTGGATCCCAGCTGGTATCAATGCCAGGCGAAAGATCTCCTCTATGTCTCGATCCAGTCGTCGACAATAGGATACCCTAGTACCCTTGAATCTTTCGACGCACTTCTGAAAGCCCTGAATGCCTGGGGTCCACCCCTCTCTACTATAGTCATAGCCAGCTGGTGGCATTGTCTATGCCCTGCCTGAAATCAGCAGACTAACGCTGCTGGCCTCCATCATCTGCTAAAAGAAGACAAAAAGCTGAGCTGCATATATTGATCCTGAATGTGGCTGCTACTGAGATACCTATAGGATGACTGGGGGTAGGCCTCCGAAGAGGTGGATATAACGCCCCAGTCCCAAAATACGTAGGACTAGGAACGTAGACATGCCAGCTTTATACATATAAAGTACACTCCAATATATGGAAACCACGTATGAATACATAAGCTATAAAATGCAGTAGAACCATAACTAATCTCATCCACACAAAATAAATTAATAAGATATCATATATGATAATGAATTGTCTTGATGCAATATGTTGGGCAGAGATAAATCCACTACCAACAGTTAAGAAAAATACATGGAAAATAAAATGATTTGTGCGAGCGAAGCGAAGACGATCCAAGTGCAATCATCTTCGAAGAAATAGCAATAATCACGGCTAGAGCTAGAACACCTACGAAAGACAAAAGCACACACCTGGCGAGATAACCAGTCCTCAGAGGGACGTAACAACACATAATATCATGCCATATAAACTGAATAAATATTGCTCAACTAAATATCAATTGAATTATAACATGATCCAATACACACCTATTGAACTAGCTTACTATCCTCCCAACCAAACAAGGACAGGAGATTGTGTAACTAATTCACGGTGACGTATCGTCCATCTATGATCCAATATGGTATCCGACCCCAACAAGGTTCAATACCTTCTCATCGAAGTAGTAAGTCACACCTACATCCAAACAAGAACAAGATTGACGAACAATCCGCGACAATTATTGTTCCAAGCCACGGTCAGATATCAAGTACCCAAACCAAAGTACTCGTACCTAACGGATAAGGTGCCTAACCGTTCTAACTAAAATGTAGTTAAGAAAAATCTTCCTACGCATGGCCATGGCTAAATAGGATCGGCATAGTCCCCCTTGGGGCACCAGAGGCCCAATCAGTAAGACATAACGTTCTGCAGACCGTCAGTGGCCGTCAGTAATCATGGATATCTGACCCGCGTCTTCGCGGAGCTCATGGGTTACAAAGGAAAGTGCATCTAAGCCCATTCGCTAAGGAATTGTCCTTCCCGTCCAATGCCTACTATGTTGTATCCACAACAAAAAACCTCTATAACCACTAAGTCAAACTAGCATGCAACCTCTATTAGCGGTTTTCTATCGCACGGCTAATATGCACCGGTGGCCAGCCAGTCACCAAGTCCGTGTCTACATGCGACACACAACTTCGTGGTACAACGTATCAAGGCCAATGAATGCAACACACACGGTTGGTCCTTTAATCTAGGTTAATGTGCAAGAAAAATACATATAGCAGAAAATCTAAATGAACAGTAATTCTAACAGGTTATGCCATGTATCACAGTTTATTTTGATAAAAAATAATAAATAATGCATAAATATGAGCTAAATAAATAAACAGCAAATGGCAATGTGTATTGCCTGGTATACGCCTGGTGTGCTGCAATGATCAATATGGCACGAACTGCAACTTTGGGTAACAACCACACAAGTGACCTCTGATGGTGGCACGACAGTTCCATTGGGTCCAGAATGTCAAATTAGTTAGGTCATAGGTGGAAGGAAAGAATTGGCAGGAGGATAGGAATTGGCGGATTACAGACGGAAAGATAGTCGAAAGATTTATAAAATAATATATATCTATGATTTAGAAAAACAATTTATAATACTCGAAAATATTTTTTTTTCTAAAATAGTTTTGAGATATATATACTTGAAAAATAAAATATTTGAAGGCAACTCTAAGTTTGTAAAGATACGACTTTAGATAGAAGAATATATATTATAGATAACTACCTTGAAAATCTAAAAAGAAAATCATTTTAGGCTACATTATAATTTATGTCGAAACTATTTCTTAATTAAATAGAAAATCTGCAACAAAATATTTTTTATGAGCAAAAATATTTATAATAGTACCTCGAAAATCAAAATCAGATTAGGGCTATAACTAAATTTTTATTTTTATTTTTGTCAAGTACGATTTTGGTAAAAAATACCCTTTTAAAAATATTAGAAATATTTACCATAAAAACAATAATCTCAACAACACCACAATAAAATCATCATAATAAGAATAATAATAAATAACTATTTCTAACAAATAATAATAATAATATAATAATAATACTAATAATAAAATAATACCTAAACCCATAGTGAATACAAGGAGATAAAGATGGAAACAACAAATACAACAAACAAAAAAAAATAAATAATAAAAATAAAAAGAAAATAAAATAATAATTATACTGAGCTGCTCTCCATTCGAGAGTACAGCTGAAAAAAAGAAAAAATATTTAAAAAGGAAAGGAAAAAGGAAGTAGTGAGAGGGAAGAGAGGGGGACAAGAGTGATGGGGAAAGGGAGGAGAGCGGAGAGACGAGCGGGGTGAGGAAGGGGAGAGACGGCCACGCGGTGGGGCTCCGCGGAGGCGCGGTCCTGGCGCTGGGATTTGGCGGCGTGCTCCTGGCTGCAAAAATGGTGCTCCGTGAAGGCGGAGGGTTCTCAGTTGCGGCGGACGGGCCGGCAAGCGCGGCGGGCGCTTGGATCCGGCCGTCGAAGAAGGAAGAAGGGCGCGGGACTAGGCTCGGCGGACACGGCGGTTCGGTTGGAGAATGTCGGCGGGGCGGCTTCGGAATGGCCTCGCGCACGGGCGAGGAGAGAGAAGGCTGACTCCACGGCGACGGCGCGGCCGCGCCACAGTGATGTGGTGTTTGTTTTTATTTTGTTGGGTTTGGCTGGGCGGTCGGTCGATGTTGTTTGGTTTGTGGTTTTCTGGTGGCTTGTTGGCCGGAGTTGGCTACGGTCGCTGGCCATTGGCAGTGACGCTGGTGGTTTGTTTGTGCTGGATTAGGGGAGACTGGTGGTTGTGACGGATATGGTGGCGGTGTCGATGTTTGAGGCTGGATCAGCCATGTGGCCGAGGTGGTACAACAAGGCTGGATTATGATGGTTTGGGTCTGGGTTTTTGCGCGGCAGTCGGTGGAAAGTAGAAGATGGCTGCCGGCCGACTTGGACGGGGTCGAGTGGAGGTGGGTACGGCTAGGACACCGAGATTTGGTACGGGTGGTTGGCTGTAGTCTAGAAGGATTTATTGTATGGGACAGGGGTCGAGGCTGAGACAGGGCGACGTTTGGCACTTGGCCGAAGAGGGCGGACATGGGTTAGAGTATAGGAGTAGCATTTGAGATTGTCCGGGTGTGTCGGACACGATCATTGAACATGTAAATGTACAGAAAATTTTAGTGGATGGAAAGGGCACGGACATTGACACAATGCACTCACGTTTGTTTGTGGAGGATGGAGTATTTATGGAATATTTATGTGGAGGAGTACCTCTCCTTATATAGTGGAAATTCCCACTTAGATAAGGATTAGGATTTTACCCCTTAGATAATTCGCTACTAATAATTTAAATTAATCAAATCCAAATCCAAATCAAAATCCAATTTAAATCTAATTAAATTCCGTCTTTTAGTTTAAAATCAAATAGATAAATCATATTTCAATTATAGATATTAATTTAACTATTAAACATATCCATAAATTAAATCAAGATTTAAATTGCCAACATAATTTCAAATATGTTTTCCAAAATACTATAATAATTTTCGAAAATATATTATTATTTAAAATACACTTAATAAAATATTTATGAAATATATATGTATGCACGAAATATTATTTGTTATTAATAACTGTTTTTTACGAAAGACTTTTTATAATAAAATAAATAAAATAACGGACTTGGAAATGTTGGTATGATAGCTAAATAATTATTACATATATTATTTTAAAACTATAAAATAGAAAATATTTTCCTAAATATGTACGCTCGCACATATTCGCACTCGTCGAGCAATTTCGAAAAACGAAATTTCGTTCACGACGTACAATGCAACTAGCGACGTCTAAATAAAAATAATAAAAAAATCAGTACAAAATTTATTTAAAAAAATATTAAAAATTTAGGGATTTTACATCCTACCCAACTTAAAAGAATTTTGTTCAAAATTAAGAATAAGTAGGGGTGAGAAGGTACAAGGGGGTTCGATGGAGAACAAACATTACATGTTTCTACAAAATCTTGTCGTAAGAAATCGTGATCTAAATCATAGAATTTAACACGGGTATGTTACGAGGGTCGCGATTAAGGCACGGGTAGAAGATTAAGGGTTTAAAGTTTAAATCAAGAGTATCATGCAATAGAGTATGATATGGTATCAAGAGAAATAAGTTAGAGACCTAGTAGATATGGGTTCTTGAGAGTAGGTTGAGGCACGAATAAGAGATCGATTAGGTTCATGCCTAAATTAAGTAATTTGGAAGGTTCATGATAGCGATAGGGCCAAGAAAAGGATGAGTGGTTTAGGATGAAGATATAGCAACATCGAGTGAGAATGGTCATAGGTGATAGGATAGCTAGAGGAAAATTTTAAGTACTAGCACTTTCGTCTTTCTAAAATAGGTAAGGATGAAAGCAATATAGTTCGAAGGAGGCGTTATCGAATACGAATACGTGGTTCAAAGACGATCGAATATTTCAAAGGAATTGTCAAGGCAGTCATGGATGGGACTCTAAAGGACAAGTTTGGCTATGTCCCCATTTATATAGAACAATAGATAAACGCGAACCAAAGTGTACTAGGTTGATCAGACCATCATGCACCGATTTTAATTAGACAATATGTTAGTGGGTGCGCACCCAATAAAACATGTCATGATCAAGCTCGATAAAAGAATAAGCATGCAAAACTAGGCTACATTAGCATCATTAGTCTAGATAGAAAAATATAGGCACGTAGATTAAGATTGAAATAAAGAACCAATATGAATAGTCTAAGTGTCATAAAAATCTAAGTCTTGTTTATTCCTATACGATCAGTCTACGGTTTATTGCCCAAGGCTTGGTTGACCAAATGGGTTAAATCCCTCTAGTCCCTATAGTCTAGATATCTATTTGTACCTCCTTAATGGTCAGGGTGTGTCAGGTCGTGGGATATTCTACCTAACTTAAAAAATTAAGCTATGTATGTTTGGGACACTAACTAGTAGGGTCAATCTTTAGCAAGCACGAAGGAAAGATAAGAAATGATGAGAAGAAATCAAGCAAGATCAATCGATGAGTCGGTCGAATTTGGAATCGAAGAAAAAGGTCAGTATGTGATGAGATCCTAGACTTCAAATCCTATTCGTAGGCTTGTTTGGTACGGTAAAGTAACCAAAAAATTTATCTTGACCTGTATGGGTCACCACAAAAATATATAATGCCCCAGTCCTAAAAAATGTAGACTAGGAACGTAGACATGCCAGCTGTATACATACGAAGTACACTCCAATATTAAAAATCTCGTATGATATATAAGCTATAAAATGCAGTAGAACCATAACTAATCTCATCCACACAAAATAAATGAATAAAGATATCATATAATGATAATGAATTGTCTTGATACATTATGTTGGGCGGAGACAAATCCACTATCAACAAGTTAAAGAAAAATACATGGAAAATGAAATGAGTTTGGCGAGCGAAGCGAAGACGATCCAAGTACAATCATCCTCGAAGAAATAGCAATGATCACGGCTAGAGCTAGAACACCTGCGAAAGATAAGAGCACACACCTGGCGAGATAACCAGGTCCTCAGAGGGACGTAACAAGACACATAATATCATGCCATATAAAATGAATAAATATCGCTCAACTAAATAAGTCAATTGAATTATAACATGGTCCAATACACACCTATTGAACTAGCTTACCATCCCCCTAACCAAACAAGGACAGAAGATGGTAAACTAATTCACGGTGACGTATCTTTCCATGCTATGAATCCAATATGATATTCGGACCCCACAAGGTTCAATACCTTCTCATCGAAGTAGTAAGTCACACCTACAACCAAACAAGGACAAGATGTGACAAACTAATCTGCGATAAGTTATTGTTCCAAGCCACGGTCAGATACAAGTACCCAAACCAAAAGAACTCGTACCTAACGGATAAAGGTGCCTAACCGTTCTAAGTGAAATGTAGTTAAGAACAATCCTTCCTACGCATGGGCCCTGGCTAAATAGGATCGGCATAGTCCCCCCTTGGAGCACCAGAGGCCCAATAAGTAAGAGCATAACATTCCGCAGAACGTCAGTGGCTGTCAGTAATCATGGGTAATCTGACCCGCATCTCCGACGGAGCTCACGGGTTACAAAAGAAAAAGTGCATCAAAGCCCATAGGCTAAGAAATTGTCCTCCCCGCCCAATGCCTAATATGTTGTATCTACAACAGAAAACCTCTATAACCGCTAAGTCAAACTAGCATGCAACCTCTATTAGCGGTTATTCCTATCGTACGGCTTATACGTACTGGTGGCCAGCCAGTCACGCATGTCCGTGTTCTACATGCGACACACAACTTCGTGGTACAATGTGTCAAGGCCAATGAATGTAACACATACGGTGGTCCCTTAAATCTAGGTTTAATGTGTAAGAAAAATAATACATAGCAGAAAATATAAATGAACAGTAAGTTCTAACAGGTTATGCCATGTATCACAGTTTATTTTGCATAAAGAAATAATGAATAATGCATAAAATATGAGCTAAATAAATAAACAGCAAATGGCAACGTGTCTTGCCTGGTAGTACGCCTGGTGTGCTGCAATGATCAATGTGGCACGAACTGCAACTTTGGATAACAACTACACAATGTGACCTCTGATAGTGGCACGGACATTTCTATTGGGTCCAGAATGGTCAAATTAGTTAGGGTTAATAGGTGGAAGGAAAGAATTGGCAGGAGGATAGGAATAATGGGCGTAGTTACAGACGGAAGGATAGTCGAAAGAAATTTAGATAAATAATATATATGATTTAGAAAAACTATTTATAATACTCAAAAATATTTTTTTTTGCTAAAATAGTTTTTAGATATATATACTTGAAAAATGAAAATGTTTTATGGCAAACTCTAAGTTTGTAAAGATACGACTTTAGATAAAGAATATATATATTTTAGATAACTACCTTGAAAATCTAGAAAAGAAAATCATTTTAGGCTACATTATAATTTATAAGTCGAAAACTATTTCTTAATTAAATAGAAAATCTGCAACAAAAATATTTTTATGAGCCAAAAATATTTATAGATAAGTACTTTGAAAATCAAAAATCAGTTTAGGGCTATAACTATATTTTTATTTTTATTTTTATTTTTGTCAAGTATGATTTTGGTAAAATTACCTTTTTAAAATAGTTAGAAATATTTACCATAAAAACAATAATATCAACAAACAACCACAACAAAATCATCATAATAATTAAAAATAATAATAATAATTATTTCTAACAAATAATAGTAATGATAATAATAATAATAATAATAATAATAATAATAATAATAATAATAATAATAATAATAATAATAATACCTAAAGCCATAGTGAATACAAGGAGATAAAGATGGAAAAAAACAAATACAACAAAACAAACAAAAAAAGAAAGAAAGAAATAAAAAGAAAATAAAATAATAATTGCACTGAGCTGCTCTCTATCCGAGAGTACAGCTGAGAAAAGAAAGAAAAAAATATTTAAGAAAGGAAAGAAAAAATAAAGTAGTGAGAGGGAAGAGAGGGGGACGAGAGTGATGGGGAAAGGGAGGAGAGCGGAGAGACGAGCGGGGGAGGAAGGTGAGGCGAAGGGGAGAAGGCGGCCACGCGGTGGGGCACTCCGCGGAGGCGGCGGTCAGGCGCTGGGATTTGGGCGGCGCGCTCCTGGCGACGGGAGCGGTGCTCCGTGAAGGAGGAGGGTTCTCAGTTGCAGCGGACGGGCGCGGCAAGCGCGGCGGACACGGCAAGCGCGGCGTGCGCGGCAAGCGCGGCGGGCGCGGCAAGCGCGGCGGGCGCGGCAAGCGCGGCGGGCGCTTGGATCCGGCCGGTCGGAGAAGGAGGAAGGGCGCGGGGCTAGGCTCGACGGACAATGGCGTTCGGTGGAGAACGTCGGCGGGGCTCGTCGGAAGGGGTCTCGCGCGCGGGCGGAGGAGAGAGGAAGGGGCTGACTCCATGGGCGACGAGCGGCGGCGAGAATTTGGGCACTTGTGGTTGGCTGTGGTCTGAGACGGAGTTGTTGTATGGCCGAGACAGGGGTCGAGGCTGAGACAGGGCGACCTTTGGCAGCTTGGCCGAAGAGGGCGGACATGGGTTAGAGTTTAGGAGTAGCATTTGAGATTGTCCGGGTGTGTCGGACACGATCATTGGAACATGTAAATGTAACAGAAACTTTTAGTGGATGGAAAGCGCACGGACATTGACACGATGCACTCACGTTTGTTTGTGGAGGATGGAGTAATTTGTGGAATATTTATGTGGAGGAGTATCTCTCCTTATATAGGAGGTGGGAATTTCCACTTGGATAAGGATTAGGATTTAACCCAATTAGATAATTCGCTACTAATAAATTTAAAATCAATCAAATCCAAATCCAAATCAAAATCCAATTTAAATCTAATTAAATTCCGTCTTTTAGTTTAAAATCAGATAAGATAAATCATATTTCAATTATAGATATTAATTTAACTATTTAAACATATCCATAAATCAAATCAAGATTTAAATTGTCACCATAATTTCAAAATATGTTTTCCAAAAATACTATAATAATAATTTTGAAAATACATTATTATTTAAAAATACACTTAATAAAATATTTATGAAATATATATGTATGCACGACGAATATTATTTATTATTAATAACTGTTTTCATGAAAGACTTTTTATAATAAAATAAATAAAATAACGGACTTGGAAATGTTGGTATGATAGCTAAAATAATTACTACATATATTATTTTGAAACTATAAAATAGAAAAATATCTTTCTAAAAATATGTACGCTCGTACATATTCGTACTCGTCGAGCAATTTCGAAAAACAAAATTTCGCGCACGACGTACAATGCAACTACACGACGTATAAATAAAAAAATAAAAAAATTAGTACAAAATTTATTAAAAAATAGTAGAAATTTAGGGGTTCTACAGTGGAGGTGCACCCCCAAACGCGAAAGATGCTTCAACATTAGAAGGAACAAGGGGAGTTGCGGTCCCAGGGCTCTGCCGAACCGGGCGAGAAGTGGCAGACCTCTCGGTGGTATCCCTTGGGCCAGAACGATGAGATCGTTTCTGCACCATCCTGGAGACATATCAAATAAGGAAATTAATATTGAGAAGGAAGCAATATAATCAAAGGAGGACAATTTATTTCAAAGGAAAGCAATATCAGCAAGAATTTATATGGCAGGAATTTAGATAAGAGCTTTTCCTAAATGTGATTGAGTACCTTAAAAACTATATCCTATATCCTACTGCAGGCTGTAGTGATACTCTAGTTCGAGTACAACTGCGAAATCGTACTAATTGTGACTCTCTAGACCTGTATGGGCCACCACTAAAAATGTGTCAGGACCCGCACCTAGTGTAGGGGAACGAGAAGTGGGTACGTCCAGCCTACGTCGTAGTATCGGCGGTAGAACGATGTCCTATGAAATATACATCTAACACAGTATAAATATACATGTACAAAATATCGTCTCCAAACGAAGGACAATACAGAAGGTACAACTCAATCATAATTCTAAGATGGAAATAGTATGATATGATAGATATAAAATCTCAAAAGAGAAGATACAACGGAATAAAATAAGTCTAAGTGTCTAAATGACACAATATTTCAACATCCACATAATAAAACTCAGATGTCAAATACAAATAACATAATGAAATAAGATAAACTACCTAGCTATCTAGCCTAAGCAATGGGGGTGATGTCCTCAACTAGAGTTGGATCCTCCTGTGGATCCAACTCACAAGTGTCGTATAGATGGGCTCCATAGTAAGTAGGGCAGAACCCCTCAGTATCATCTGTAATATTTTCAACAGGTCCAGTCATGACAGGAACGAATACATATCTCTCACGGCGTTCATATCATGGCAGGAATTATAAAACAAGCAATAGAATAAGATACATGAAGTGCTGTAAGAAATGTACATGAAAGATAAAAGAGATATTTGTAAACTAAAACTATATATGGTAAGTAAGAACTGTAAGCGACTAAGTGATTTAGAGCACAAGATGATTCTGTAATCGGCTTGGTGTTGTACACGACTAAGTTACAGAGTTTGCACACGAGTAAACTAATATGAATAATCACATAACCACTTCTACTCCCACGTCCCTAATAAATACACAAGGATCCATTCAAGTTATGTTACGTATACGATATTAGTTTGCACAAAAAGATAATATGAGCATACGAGAGTACATGAGAGCAGACAATTTGTAAACGAATATCACGAATACAAGGAGTACACGATGCTTATGATAAAGTATACGAACATGAAATACCCAATGTATTCGCTGAGGGGATAATATCGCATAAAAAGAACCATATAGTACTAATCCGTGATAACAAGTGTCAGCATCAGCTAAAGTAGTCTAGAGCAAGAATATAAGTCCTAGCAAGTATGAAACGATTAGAGAATATACTTGCCTGATATCCTGAACGACTGATGAGAAAAGATGTCCGAACCGGAGTAACCGAGTCATATTTAGAGCAACACATGTTACAATGTATCCAAGAAGATAATAATGAAGTTTACAATGCATTCTATATGATTCTAGGTCATTCTAGGTCAAAGTCAACTCTTGGTCAACTCTGGTCAACAATCTAGTCAAACTAGGTCAACTAGTCTAGGGCTTAGCCAACTCAAGTCTACAAGTCGCTTTAAGCCTACCTAGACCATTCTAGGTCATTCCATATGTTACCTCACAATCTAGGTTACCTTAGGATACCAAGGTATGCATAGCCTAGTCTAACTAGCCTATAGGTAAACACCATACCACGTATCTATATACCATATATCACTTAGCGCACACACACACACACACACACACACACATACACACACACACACACAAATATATATATATATATATATATATATATATATATATATATATATATATATATATATATATATATATATATATATATATATATATATATATATAAGCACCAATATATATATATACACATACATGTTACATAGCATATATAGATTAGCTATACATATGAGCATTCAACTATAGACATACCTATGTATATTACACATATGAATTTATATATATATAACATTACACATACATATATACATATATGTATAAAAAAAGGGGTAATTATTGCATATATGTGTGTGTAGTGTAGAATGTCTATAGTGTGTACAAGGGGTAAGGTGTACATACATATGGTTAAGGGTTAACAATGAAAGGGTTATCAGAGGTTAAATGTGGGTTAAATATGTACATTGATTTTAAACTAACTTTACATACATGACAGTATCATATAAATCCCCAATTCGAATTTACTTGGAAATTAATCAACACAAAACCCTTTTGTTTTCAAATCCCAAACATCCACAAATTTTCATAACCTGGAAACGAAATCAAAACATCAATAGTTGGCAAATTCGAGAAGAATAAATCAAATCCCAATCTCATCAAAAATTCAAACCTGGGAACATAGTATTAATCATATAAACATTAATTCGAAAACCCATAAAATTGAACAAAACTGGAAATAATGAGAGGGGATGATGTCTACAACATGGTGCCAACATGGGGGTGTGAATCGTGTCCACACAGGCCTTGTATAAGTGCTGGACACAGTGTCAAAACCTAAAACATAAGTATCAGTAAAACGACAGTAAGAAGGGCTCGTGATGAGGTGTCGAGCAGTGTAGCTCTCCACATGTCCACCTAAAAGCCTTGTGCTCGTGTACACAGGTAAATGGGGTATAGGTCTAGGTTCTAATGTGCCTGCGCAGTGTCCAGGGCGTGTCGTGCCGAAGATACAAAGCCGTATCAGAGAGCAATTTCTCGTGTGTGCAGTCAAAGCAAAAATTTGTACGTGCTCGAGAACTCCTCGAGCAGTGAACCATTCCATCTCGAATTTTGTGAGCACCATGTCAGTTATGGCCCCCACCTCCATATCAAATCTCATGTCCTCAAGTGTCATGTATAGGAAGATCTAGGGGTCGGGTAGCAGGACACAGTGTGTAGTCTCGTACACGTGTCCTTGTGTCCAATCCCGACACCAAAACCTCATCAAAATTGGCTCAGTCATACAGAATAGTAATCTACACTATATTAGCTACAAATTCATGAAATTGGATTTAGAAAACATTTACAAACAGTCCATTGAGGCATTTCATCAAATACTTCCTACAATACTCCGATACGCCTTCGATACGCATATCAAATGGACACAAAATTCTACTAAACTTGGTCTACAGATGTATGGTACCTAGATGCATGCTTCTATGAAGAGAAATCAGAAGAACAAATGAGTTTAGAGCCATTAGCTATTGACAGTTGGAATCTTAATGTAAAAACCTAGAAATGAGATCCTTTACCAACTTGCTACGGTCCAAGAGCCTCCAATCCTTGCTAGCTAGCCTCTATAGACCACTTCTACAGTAGAGGAGTGATGCAAAAGACTAGGCTCACTTTGGAGTTGATATGGAGAAAGGGGGTAGATTTTGGAGAAGAACATAAATTAGGGTTTTGAGGGAGCAATGAAAAGAGGCAAGATGAAATGGCGTGATGCTTATAAAGGGGGGACAATGCTTGGTCGACCACTTCCAGCTAGGGTTAGGGTTTAGTCACTTGATAGACTATAGGGTTCTCTCTATAATGTAAGTTAAGCCCTCAAGTTAAAGGCCCAATTAGTTCAAGTTAAAATATCTAACTTAGTTAAAATATCTAGATATTATCTAACTTAGTCTTCTAGTTAGCAACTTCTAATGCATTCTCTAGGCTAATGACTAACATCTAGATTAGGGCAAATCTAGGTCAAGGCTCAACACAACAATTAGCACAATATTAATTATCAAAAATTCAAATTAATTCTAATAAATCACAAATGACCAAAATACCCTCAGGCTAAAATATGGTAATGACACCCTGAAATAGGAAGGGACGAGAATCAATGGTACGAGAAGACAAGGAAGAATAATCGAGAGCAAATACGAAGTTTCAAGGACGGTAGAGAAATTTCTAAGAGAATTTTCAAGGCAGTGTGGATTGAGATTTCTAAGGGTTTAATCATATTTGCAGGCTCGTATCAGTACAGTTATGTAATCGATACGATATGCTCTGACCTGCATGGACCACCAAAAAAACTTGTCATGACCCACACCCGTTTTTCATGATGCGAGCACGTGCGCAAGCCAGCTACATATCAAGCGGACTTCAGCCTAACTCGAATACGTATATGCTATCCAGAATAGGGTATCATGTCTATTATGGTAAGTTAAACTATAACTCAATCCATAAGAAGAATATAAAACAAGAATGAACATTATGGTTCATGGTCTGCAGCCCACTAGCATATATGTTCGATTAGACTCTAAAAAAATAATATGAGTCTATAAACAAGGCTAACAAGCAGAATATATCATAATAAGGAATATAAAGCACGAGAGGATAACAAAGTAATATCACTAGCAAATACCAAACATCCACAAATTTTCATAACTTGGAAACAAAATCAAAACATCAATAGTTGGCAAATTCGAGAAGAATAAATCAAATCCCAATCTCATCAAAAATTCAAACCTGGGAACATAGTATTAATCATATAAATATTAATTCGAAAACCCATAAAATTGAACAAAACTGGAAATAATGAGAGGGGATGATGTCTACAACATGGTGCCAACATGGGGGTGTGAATCGAGTCCACACAGGCCTTGTACAAGTGTTGGACACAATATCAAAACCTAAAACATAAGTATCAGTAAAACGACAGTAAGAAGGGCTCGTGATGAGGTGTCGAGCAGTGTAGCTCTCCACGTGTCTACCTAAAAGCCTCGTGCTCGTGTACACAGGTAATTGGGGTATAGGTCTAGGTTCTAATGTGCCTACACAGTGTCCAGGGTGTGTCATGTCGAAGATACAAAGCCGTATCAGAGAGCAATTTCTCGTGTGTGCAGTCAAAGCAAAAATTTGTGCGTGCTCGAGAACTCCTCGAGCAGTGAACCATTCCATCTCAAATTTTGTGAGCACCATGTCAGTTATGGTCCCCACCTCTATATCAAATCTCATGTCCTCAAGTGTCGTGTATAGGGAGATCTAGGGGTCGGATAGCAGGACACAGTGTGTAGTCTCGTACACGTGTCCTTGTGTCCAATCCCGACACCAAAACCTCATCAAAATTGACTCAGTCATACAGAATAGTAATCTATACTATATTAGCTACAAATTCATGAAATTGGATTTAGAAAACATTTACAAACAGTCCATTGAGGCATTTCATCAAATACTTCCTACAATACTCCGATACGCCTTCGATACGCATATCAAATGGACACAAAATTCTACCAAACTTGGTCTACAGATGTATGGTACCTAGATACATGCATCTATGAAGAGAAATCAGAAGAACAAATGAGTTTAGAGCCATTACCTATTGAGAGTTGGAATCTCAATGCAAAAACCTAGAAATGAGATCCTTCACCAACTTGCTACGGTCCAAGAGCCTCCAATCCTTGCTAGCTAGCCTCTATAGACCACTTCTACAGTAGAGGAGTGATGCAAAAGACTAGGCTCACTTTGGAGTTGATATGGAGAAAGGGGGTAGATTTTGGAGAAGAACACAAATTAGGGTTTTGAGGGAGCAATGAAAAGAGGCAAGATGAAATGGCGTGATGCTTATAAAGGGGGGACAATGCTTGGCCGGCCACTTCCAGCTAGTGTTAGGGTTTAGTCACTTGATAGGCTATAGGGTTCTCTCTACAATGTAAGTTAAGCCCTCAAGTTAAAGGCCCAATTAGTTCAAGCTAAAATATCTAACTTAGTTAAAATATCTAGATATTATCTAACTTAGTCTTCTAGTTAGAAACTTCTAATGCATTCTCTAGACTAATGACTAACATCTAGATTAGGGCAAATCTAGGTCAAGGCTCAACACAACAATTAGCACAATATTAATTATCAAAAATTCAAATTAATTCTAATAAATCACAAATAACCAAAATACCCTCAGGCTAAAATGTGGTAATGATACCCTGAAATAGGAAGGGACGAGAATCAATGGTACGAGAAGACAAGAAAGAATAATCGAGAGCAAATACGAAGTTTCAATGACGGTAGAGAAATTTTTAAGAGAATTTTCAAGGCAGTGTGGATTGAGATTTCTAAGGGTTTAATCATATTTGCAGGCTCGTATCAGTACAGTTAAGTAATCGATACGATATGCTCTGACCTGCATGGACCACCAAAAAAACTTGTCATGACCTACACCCGCTTTTTAGGATGCGAGCACGTGCGCAAGACAGCTACATATCAAGCGGACTTTAGCCTAACTCGAATACGTATACGCTATCCAGAATAGGGTATCATGTCTAATATGGTAAGTTAAACTATAACTCAATCCATAAGAAGAATATAAAACAAGAATGAACATTATGGTTCATGGTCTGCAGCCTACTAGCATATATGTTCGATTAGACTCTAAAAAAATAATATGAGTCTATAAACTAGGCTAACAAGCAGAATATATCATAATAAGGAATATAAAGAACGAGAGGATAACAAAGTAATATCACTAGCAAATATCTAGATCCTGCAGATGTAAACAACTATCATCAGGATCAGCTAACTAACTCCATGCAATCAACTACCTGAAAAGACCATCAGGTCCTTAGGGGACTAGAAAAATCAACTATGATACGACTCATTCAAGTACGTGGAAGAACAGGTCCAATATGAACTACAAGGCTAACTATGAGTAAGGACTATATATCAATGAAATAACCTACTAGTATACATGATATGAGCAAAACACATGTCAATAACAAACTAGGACAATAGGATAATGAGAGGAATAAGCTTGTAAATAAAGCTGTAAAGAGCGGCAAGGTATACTTGTCTGGTGGTAGCAACATGTCCCTCAAACAACTCGTCAAATCAAAGAGTCACAAAATATAAACTCCTGCAAACGTCTTCGGATGCAGAAACAGATATTGCCAACATGTTCAGAAAAGTCAAATTAGCTAGGATAGCCTACCCATAAGTCCAATTCTGGACGAAGGGGCAAAACGGTAATTTTGGGTCAAAACGATATCCGTCGTTGGATCTGCCTTGTACCGAAAATCGTACCAGTACCATTGGTCTCTAAAGTCATCAAACTATATATTTTGGATCCAATTTGATGATATAAACCCAACTGTATATCCAAAGTTGGATTCCGGCAGTCCATGCACAAATTTGTCCGTTGGATCGGGTCGCAGGCCAGCCAAAATAACGTTCCAATCGACCTTCTCAGAATCGGACCAAACATGGCGTACAAGACCCAAAAAATGATACGATCTTATTGGAACAAATTTCATCTCGAGATGACTAACGTAAACGAAATAATTGACTAATTTGCAAAAGGACCGATACGAGGTATTTGGATGGGTACGCCCGATTTTGCCGTGCATGCACAAAAAAATTGAGTTCCGTCGAATCCCATATGTCGACAACATCCATACGCATATTTTGATGCTCATGGGTTAAGACCACATCGCCAGGTTTGTCGGAGCGCGCATCGTATCGGTGACTTTCCAATTTTCAGTTTTTGAAAGCTAGGTTTTTCCTTATTTTCAACGACGTATATCTTTATGTTCAATAGTTAAAAAATAAATCTACCAGAAAGGTTTTGATCCCCTATATGTGATCTAAAATGTTGTTCAAATATTTTCCAAATATCATTAATAGGTGGATGAGAATATGTCCGTAAACATGGGTTCATGGACTGCTAATACTCTATTTTTTTAACAGATTTTTCGTCAACTTTGCCTTAAATTTTTTAGCGATCTATAGCTTCTAAATTCAAAATAATTGAAGGGGTTTACAGCCCTATAGGTTGTCTATGTGTAGGATCTTGTAGACCGAAAAATAATTAAATGAGGTAGAAGAAAACTCGCGTCAAAGTCGGGTATTTGGATTAGTATTGTTGCTGCTACTGCTGTTGTCTATTTGGCGGTTGCTATCGCCGTGCTCTGCGCTGGAGGCCATCTTGCATCCACCGCGGTGACGTGCGTGTAGGGGGTGGGTCACTTGGGGGTCGTGTGAGTAGGGTTAGGGTTTTGTAGCTTCTTCTCGCGTTCTCTCTCCCTCTTGATTTATACGGATGTGGTCGGGTTTCCCTTGGGCCATCAGATTGGAGAAGTTTGGGGCTGTGAGCTACTGTCGGTTTGGGTGAACAGCACATGCACTATTCATAAGCATATGTTATTTTTCCATTTCTTTTTTTATTAACATATATATATTTCTATATATACACATATATTTATATATATATGTATAGTACTCCATAAGTCCCTCAATCTTAATAATGCCTTTCCTAATGTAGGGTGTTGCAAATAAAATATGTACATGCTAATATTTATTTTTCTAAGAACAAAATAATAAATAATAATAAAGATATTTTTATACTAAATTAAGGATCCATAATGAAAAGTAATAATGATAACAAAATACATTAAACTAATAATAGTATAGTGTTGGGTGACACATTGTACTCCTACTTAATTGGTCCATCGATAATCGTGCAACTATTAAAAATACCATATAATATTAATTAACAAATATTTAGAAAATATTTGTTAATCCCAAAAATAAAATATGAAGTATATGCATCTACTTAAAATATGCCTACATGGATATCTTTGATCTCACCACTTGCCTACATGGGCTGGGGCTTGGTTTGGGTCTCGTCCGGACTAGTTGGGTATAACTGGATTTCCTAGAAGTCATAATATTAATAAATAACTAATTAATTATTTATAGGGATCAAGTTACAACTTGGCCTGGTATTCCTAGTTAGAACACACATATGGTTTGGCTTTCCCTACCATGACTAAAACATTAGTCAAAATACGCTACTGCACTATCTGTACCACAATTCTTAGTCATCTTGTACTCTAAATCTTAACCATGACTAAATTATTCTATCGTAATAACAATTTAACTAAATATTTATAAAATTCCAAAAATTACTATTTATTTTAAATAAATAATAATAATAAATATTTTTAAAATTTTGAGAAGAGGGGTTACAAATATTTTCTACATAGGTAGAGAACCCCACCCAATAGCAACATTAATGGCCATGTGTCCCTTTCATTCAATTAGGAGTGACGACATGGGTGGGATTTCGATGGCGATGGTGGAGCTATAGGTGGACCACGTGCATCGAACTTGTCATCTTATGAGGGTTGCGGCTGTACAGGACCACGATGTTTGTTCTGAGGAGGTTAGCCGGTGTGGTTTGGCTTCACTGCCTTTGAAGTTGGGCCGGTATATTTGGCTTCGTTGATGTGGCTGTCTGCTTTTGGATCACGATAGATCCATAACTTTGTAATATGGTATGGAACCCTAAAAGTTGCTCGGTACACTGCTGGCAAACTTTCATTTAGGTCTGATGGGACTTCGTGTGATGTCTTTTTTGTTTAGGAACTCGTTCAATAACTTAACTCTGTTCCATTTCCTTTTAGATGCCAATAATTGATAAACAAGCTTGAGCTCGAGCTTAGAGGCTTCGACAAACAAGGAGGCTCATTTTTGTTTATATATTTATATAAAAGAAAGAGCTTATAAGGCATTAATTATTAATTAGTATGAAGTTAATATAAACACTTTGAAGTTGATATGAATGTTGTGGTCTTAACTTGCTTTTTGTGAACTTTAGTCATACATTGGAAAACCACAAACGTGTATATCTCAATATAATAGCTATGCTTGTGGCGCATATGCACATGAGGTGTGGTAGCCCACATGGGATGATTTTACTAGAGGAATTAAGTTCAAACTTTAGAGAGCAATCTTTGTTTTGGTCATTTCACTTTGGAATCAATTAGGAGCTAAGCACTGAAGAGGCTTAGCGACTCGGACTCGGGAATGACGAAGGGCACAAAGTGGCATTTTGATGGCATACTTTGCACTTAGCATATCAGAATCATCGTATGGCGTTTGTGTGCTCCTTTATTTTATGTATGAGTTACATGCATGGTTGTTAGCTCGAGTGCATGCACGGGCGCATGCTCGAGGCATATGATCGACTTTGCATCGGCTATGCGCGGAATATGCGTAGGCACATACGTGACACAATATGTCAGGCGTTATATGGCAGCGTTTATACGGACGTGTGTTATGCATCAATATGCATATGTATCCATGTGCATATACGGCCGTGTTTTATGCGGTTATGCTCTTTGCACAAGGCTCATGCACGTAGTTGCTTCCTCCGTTGTCAGTTATATCGGCTACCTTTGCTTTCGGCGGGCGGTGCAGGCGACATAGGCGATGTTATAAGCATGGGAACACAGATGTATCTTTGTACATAAGGACTATACTACCGAAATATCATGAGATTTTGGTTGGCCTGTGCATATGTGCATTCACATGCGTGCATAGGTGTAGGTTTGGTCTATAAAAAGATCTCCACTCTCTCCATTTGAGTTGTTGGAAAAATAGACAAATAGAGAGAGAGCACCACTACATTCCAAAAGGTCCATGAGATAGAGCAGCAGCAACAGATTCTATGCGCGCATAAAGCTTTTCTTCTTCATTTTGAGTTCTAAGTCTTTCAAAATTCGATCCAGAGCTTTCTGGAAGTTCATTTATGAACTTGCTGGTTCCTAGGGGTAGATCGCATACAGGGAGAATCTTGCTTTGAGCACCGGTGAGTTATTCACTAAAGCAA
The DNA here is from genome assembly GCA_029216955.1 of Iris pallida. NCBI lineage: Eukaryota > Viridiplantae > Streptophyta > Magnoliopsida > Asparagales > Iridaceae > Iris > Iris pallida. Next base: position 20,409 of record JANAVB010023589.1, read on the forward strand.
GGAGTTTACTTTTGTGTTTTCTTCTTGTATTTTGTTCTTTCTCACTGTAGCGTCTGCGAACGTAAACAGAAGAACGGTTTTTCTGTTGTTGGTGTATTTTGCATTTTCTTTGAGTCAGTTTGTAACATGTTCTATAGTGCTTCATTTGTGTTGGCTAGAGAGCAGACTTTGAGCCTTGCATAAGTCTCTACGCCTTCCTTGGATATCTCCACTCTTTTGATTTAACTTCAGGACTAACAATCTCAAAGTAAGATCCGAGTAAGATAGAGTCCAACCTTCAAGCCTTCTCGATATAAGTTTTCACAAACTTGAGAAGTTTGACGGTGAGCACTACAACATTTGGAAGAGAAAGATTTCCTAGAATCTTCAACTTGTCAATGTTGGCTATATGTTGACAGATCCCGAACCTGTCATTTTCGAATATGGATGTGAACTTGCTATGGGCGTCACAACAACAGAGCATGCCAAGTGGAAGAAAGACAACGACATCTGTAGGTTGTTGATTCTGAATGCTATGAACGAATCTATGGCAGAGTTATATAGCAAGAAGGAGAAAGCTAGAAATATATAAGAATCTCTAGAAAAGCATAACAAGGCTGATGAAAAGATGACCAAAATCCATCTGTTTGGAAAGTTTTCACTATGCAATTTGAAGACGGGAAGACAATGTTGCCACAAGTTAAAAAACTTATGAAGTTGCAGATGAAGCTGGAGGAAGAGGGCATGAAACAAGAAGACAAGTTCATGGTGGGTGCGATTGTCACCAACTTTCTCTGGGATGGATCATTTTCAAGACTGGCATGTATTGTAAGAAGATGGAAATCCAGCTCGAGAATCTCGTGCACTGGATCCTTCGAAGACGAAGCTAGAGGACAGCTGAAGGTGGATACCTTGTCCAAGTAGTTGGCCAAGGCAAATGGAAGGATGTTACTCTATTGTAAATGACGTAATCAAGCAGGTAGCATAGGACTCCATGTAATACCCTGCTCCATACGGTGCATTATACTGTCTCGTTGACTCAAAGAGTTACGTTGACCCGAAACATGTTTCGATGTGAATCGATACAAGGAGTTACACTGCCCCGAGAAATGCATCGAGTAAGATCGATGCAAGTATTAAGTTGTCCCGAGAGAAAGCATTGAGTCGGTTCGAAGATTCTAAGAAATTGAATCGTTGCAATGCACAACTCTGATTCGAACCAATATTGATTTTAGTTGGTTTCGTGTGCAGGCTATATGTATACACTAAAATATAAGAGGTCAACATTTTGCTTATTTATAATGGTATCCGCAAAACCAAAGCATCAACTCGCGGCGGACTAAGGCATAGGCACGATAAGCCAAATCGGTCGAATAATTCAACGAACCACGAGGTGCTCGAATGGCTAAGTCGGAAGAGTTGGTCATGCAACAAAGTTATGAATCGGCTCGACAAAATGACAAAGGCGTATCGACTAAGGTAGAAGGACTTTGACCCTTCTTTCTTACTCCTTTATGCCTAAGTAAAATGTACCATTGTATGATAAGTTAACCTATCGAGACCACGAGCGTGGCTCGATCGAGAGATGAACATAGTGCATGTCGAATACTAGATAGAACAATTAAAATAAAATATAGATCAAATGTACGAGTCGCTATTGAATATTGAAATATCACAAAGGCGAGCGCCTCGGTACTCAAGCCATAAGAACATGGAATAACTGTATCGGCAAGTGCCTCAATGCATAAGTCGTTCGTGCCTTCACACATGAGTTAAAAGGATAGAACATTGAAAGACTAATAAGGCGAGTGCCCTAGTGCACAAGCCATAAACATTGAATACTAAGGTATAGAACATGGAAATATGGCATCGAGACGTGCATCGAGTGCACAACTCAAAGTATGGAGAATAACTATATCAAATCGGGTGTAGTGCATGAGACTTTTGAATAATGGCTTCGTTGCGAACTAGAAAACAGTTGTGGCACGAATGTGACAAAACTGTCGAATGTGGCATGGTGCCTTCAAAATGTTTATGGCCATCGCGGCATTCGTTGATGAATATTGAGATGGGGCATTGTGCTAATGGAAATAGAGATAGGCAAATTGCTTGGTTGTATAAAAATAAGACGCATTGCATAGTCGAATGGACTTAAGATATATAGCTCATGCATGGGTATGTGAAGGCTCCCTCGAACGTGGTATGCCGAGGCGCTGGGACCGTTCGTCCTAGGAGGGATACAGTTTGAGAAAGTCAATATTGATGGTGCACTTCATTAAGATGGTTTGCGACCTGCTATTGATGTGATAAGCCACTTATCGAGTAATTCGGACTCCTCCGGATAAGGGATTAGCAATCTCAGATGGAGCGATCACCTTCTTATGTGTATGATTTGAGTAGTAGAGTCCATTTTGGCTTGGAATGCCATCGACCTTTATATAGTTAAAGAACGGTAGACTAAAAGTTCAGGCATAAAGATATCCTGCACAAGATCACTTATAACATGACAGAAAAAGATGGTAGGCGTATTCACCTTGCATCGGACAAGGGTGAGTGTGTAGATGTTGGTAAGAAGTTATGACACAATACGAGATTGATACTGGTAGCCTGCTTCTTTATGCGAATCAAATAACATGCTTGCCATGATAACATGTTTTACTACTTTTGAATATGCCATGAAACTGATCCTAAGGCAAATATAGAAAGATCACTAAATTATATGCTGCATGATTCAATATATCTACTTAATATCGATTTAGTAAAGTGGGTCAATATCAGTACGCGAGAGGACTAGTACTGATCCCCCACAGATTTCTTGCAGGATGCAGAAAATAGATTGCTCGCGGCGAAGCTTCGTTTGAACGCGTTGAGGCAAGGAATGTCGCAGCATTTTGAGGAATGCGATCGTATTGACGCTCGAACTTGCAACAAGATAATGCGGACGAGATATAGAAGACATGATGTATGGAATGGTAGAATCCTTTTAGGACAAGAGAGAACCTGAGTATTGTAAGCCAATCCGGCAAATTCAGTTGGGCTATTGAAAGCCTTTGTAACCTCAGTTCAATTATAAATAAAAAAAATTATTTTGTATACTCTATTTCTTTCATTGCTAAATATTAAATCAAAGATAACCATTTTGAGAACTTGTCATCTTTTCTTATATAAGTGCAACACCAGACTCGTACGGTATCACGCCCCAGCGAGAACAATCGATTCGGTGAAATCAAGCGAGGACGAACGATTTCCCGATTCAGGACGTGACAAATTGGTATCAAAGCTCTAGGTTCAATTTCTTCAGGACACATGCTTCATTTCAATTTGAAAAGTTGCCCACCACAATCGAATAACTCTTGACTCTACTCGATACCGCACTGGATATTCTATATAACAAGTCTAATACAAGTCGTGTAATTTTGTCGCATGTGTTTTGGAAATTATATGATGTTTGCTGAGAAAGTCGTAAAAGGTTTATTGCATTGAGTGCAACAAGCTGTAAAATATTTGTTGCTGCAAGTGCAACAAGTCACGAGATATGAATTGACATGTTTGTTGCTACAAGTGCAACAAGTTATGAAATATGAATCGAGATGTTTGTTGTTCAATGCAATAGTTGATATAAAAAATGTTGGTTGCATCGATACAATAAAAGTCGGAGGATGTTGCTGCATCAATTGCAACGAGTTGATTGTGAATGATGCGTTGCAATAAAAATGAAAGTTGATATCGAATGTGTTGAACGGATTCGAGCATTGGCTTTAAATGTCAGAAATATAAATTATTGCACATGATGCAACTGATGTCAAAAATAAAACGTTGCACGAGATACGATGGATGGGACAAAAATTTATAAATCGATAAGAAACGAATCGATTCTTTTGTGCACTAAACTTGAGTTGGCAATGAATAAATTGGCCGAATTGTGTCAGATTGTTATTAATTAAAAGTTACGGTTGTAATCGACATGATCACTGCAGAAATCATAAGTCAGAATAGCTGCTGGTACATACCGAGTATGATACGAGAGAAACGACTTGATTTCTGAGTGGTATATTGCCATACCACCTATGCGATGAATGACTCAATTTCTGAGTGGTATATGCTATACCACTTGTGCGATGGATTGCATTGACACATTGCATGAATCACGGAAGGTTTGTCAGTAACGAACAGTATAGTACCGAGACTCGATTGGAAATTTGTATGACAAAATATTGATGCAAGTGTTCTTCGGTAATCGGTTAAAATGGTAAGGCGGGACTTGTATCATTGAATGATACGTCGAACAAAAATTTGTAAGTCGATCAAATGACCGGGACTAGCGAAACAATTTTGCTTCGAGACAATAATCGGATCAGCGGAATAGAAAACTCAATGTTATAATCCAATTGCACGAATTGCGAACTCGATAAAAATATTGGTCTTTGCGAATTGAAATCGAATCACACGAATTGTGATCTCGAAGAAAATATTAGTCGATGCGAATGGTAATTCGAATGCATGAATTGCAAACTCGATAAACTGTTGGTCAATGCGAATTGTAATAGGGTCGTATGAATTACGATCTCAATGAAAGTCGGTTAATGCGGATAAATCGTGCCTAAGAAATAGTTGGTTGCATTGCGATGAAACTTATTTGAGTACAACTGAAACATGCAAAACTTAGAGGGCATGATCGCATTACTCGAGGGTTCAATGTTGGATAATCGATAACTTGGTTGCGCGATCAAAGTATAGCAGGATGTGGCAATTCGGGAAACAATTTGATGCGTATAGAAAAGCTCGTCGAGAACTTGAATGTATGCAATATGAACTAAGTCAACATTGATGCAGATTCAAAGTTGACCCTCGCGCTATCAAAATTTATATGACCTATCAAAATCAATACGTAAGGAAACGTAAGCACAATGTGAGAACACAAAACGGGTCAGGCCTATGATATCAAGATTATCAAAAATAGCAATACTTAAGTGTCGAACTGGTTGATCATAAACATTGTGATTGATCAGTGCGAGACTATAAAGTCATCGATGATTATTTTGATACGTATAACATCTCGGGTGTTGACCATAGGTAGATAGAGTCAAACTCAATACGTGTAGATTTTTTATGAATTGTGGAATCATCGACGGTAGTACATAAATTTATTCAGACGATAGTTGCGCCTCAGTTGCACAGATGAAATGATTTACGTTTGAATTTGGGTAGAGTCCCATAAGAAATCATCGAAACATAATTTGGCTCCGAAATAAGATATGACATGGTTCGTAGTAATTGTCCTTCGTTAATGATCCACAATTATTGAGCGTAGCTTCAGGGCAGCTGACTTAAAAGATTTCACCGCCAAATCAAAGTGAATATTGCACACTGCATAAGGTGTCCCATATGATGTCGCATATAGAATTGTGTCGAGAATAAATATGATATGGTGCATGTTGATGATAAGTCTAGGCGATCGAATAATTGTTTCAGGAATTGATGGAACAGCTTCGGCTGAGAATGACATAGTAGGATTTTGAATTGGTCGGATGAATGCTTGAATAGTTATGTTGGTCAACAATCGAACTATAAACTCACCAACGAACTTGGTGATATGGATAGGTGAATACGAGAATCGTGCTATTCACGAGAGCGAGCGATAAGAGAATAACTTTCAAGTTTTGTCGTTAGATTTGATTTACCTTACAATTGAGCTTACGTGAATCAAACTTATATTCAATGTTATGAGACGGACAAGTTAAAAATTTGGCTAGAAAATTCCAACTCGATAGGAAACGAACATAAGACGCATCGTAGAAAGACCTTTGTGTTAAAACGATTATTGCCTTTGAGCACTATCAACTTGAGTTAAACAATTGTGCCGGAAAGACCATTGCCTTTGAGCATCATTGACTCGAATGGAACTTTTGTGTTGATAGATTGTGGCCTTTATGTAACGTCAATTTAATAGTTGTGTCATGAGAATTCGAGCACGGTGTCTATAACACCCAATTTTTTAAAATGAGGATAATTTTAAAATTTTGTGTTTTAATTTATTTAATTATGATATTTAAATAATAATATATTTTTTGGTGATTTTTAATCATTTTAAAACTATTTAAAATCATGACTTGTGATTTGGTGTTTTGCTAGTGTAACCCTAGAGATAGTTTGACCTAGAGCCTAGCCATGTGATTAGGGTATTTCATTTATCATTTTTAGCTTGAGGGTATTTTGGTTATTTTGAATTAATTGAATTTAATATATATTTATTTGGAATTTAATATAATTAATGGGATGGTGTGATTTTAATATGATTTAATTCATTGCCTTGTAGTGTGTTTAGCCCTAGACTAGATTTGACCTAACCTAGATTGGTCATAGCTAGTCTTAGCTAACCATGGTTAGTGTTAGTTAGTGTTAGTTAGAATTTGTTAGCCTTGGTTAAGTCATGACTAGATGGAACAACTAGGTCACAACTTAACTAGTGTGAAACCTAGGCTTGTGAACCATTGAATTAGTTAGATTGATTTATATCCATTGATCACCCCAAAACCCTAACCCTAGCATTTATGGCCAGCCACCTAGGTTCCCACACCCTATTTAATGCCTCTTCCATCTAGGACTAGCCTCCTTTAGGAAATTAGCAAGTTGGAAAAAGAGGTAAATCCTAATCTTCCCCAATCCATATCTTTTCCATTTTAATTCCTTTTTCCTTCAAACTTCTTACATTAGGATCTAATCACTGTATACTTTTTGTCCATGGTGAATATTTTTAGTGGAGGAACAATTTGGTGAAGTTGGATAGCAAGAAGAACAACCCCCTTTGGAGCTTTTTGAGCATTTTGACACATCTAGGTAACTTCTCATTCCCACCATAAAATTTCAGTTTCTAGGCATAAATAGGAAGCCCTAGGTGTCCTCTAACTGTTGGTATAGGTTTTTTTAGGTTTCATGTCCATTATGTGTCCTATCGGACACGTACCAGTGAGCATACCTAAGTGTTCGACGAAATGCGTTCATATTTTCAGTTTTGGTTTGAATAGAAAATTAGGGTTTGGTGTTGCTTATTGATTTTTGGTCGACTGAGGTGTTTTTGAGCCGTGTCAGAGTCGTACTGGACTCGTGGACACAGTACCGCGCGCGGCCAGGGCTTTCCCTGCTGTTCAAGGCCTCGTGCTTAGTGCATAGGCCATGTGGCGAGCCGTGCTTGGACTGAGAGGAGGGGGCAGTATCTGCGAACCTATCGCCCAAGCCTTATGTCCAACAGAGTCGTGTCGGACACACGAAGTCACGTGCACTGGTCACACGTGCGTGCGTGTTCAGTCAGAATCGCGTTCTGATACACGAGTCGTGTCCACTCTGGACACGACGTGGTCGTGTCGTATTGGGTCCTATGTGTAGCCTGACACGTGGGCTATACGTGGGCATGACCATGAGACCCCACGTGTCGTGTGTCGTATCCTACAGACACGTGCACGTGTGTACAACAATGTGCAACACTAGGTGCACCTCACGTGTTTACAACGTGTTGGACACGCCTGTGTCGTGTTTTCTGGACATATGGGGACACTCAAGACACGTGTACACATGCTACACTATTTACCAACCATTGTTTGTGATTTTTGTGATAGAATTTGGGGTCGAAATCATTGATTCCTACTTTGGACTGATACTCTTAACTGAACTATTTTGTTTTCCTGAGTTGTGATATTCCTACTGATTTTAATCAGGTTAAGTAGTTGTTTGATTCACCTACATGTTTACGGAATAGTGTACATAATTATTTGTGATCTAGGTTGAGCTATGGGATTTCGAATGGGTTTTCGAATGTGGCTTGGGGTATGCTAACTGTTGGATATTATAGAACTGTTATTGGATTTTCCTGAGATTGCTGTTAGCACTGTCATTGCCATGTTTTTTTCTGAGACACACACCTATCTAAATTCATATCACACACACAGGCCACCTTTTATGTTCCTGTCACACTCTCACACCATTCCACACAAGCTAACACACACATTCACACTCACACACTGATTTCTTTTAGTGTTGTACACACACATTTACATATGCACACTCTTTTGAATACCTGGGCATGCTTTCCCTATTTCACTGTTTGAATTCCTAAAACCTGAGATTGAAAATACTGAAATTGTTCCTGAGAATGCTCCTATCCTGAGATCAATGTAACTGTTACACACACAACTGAGATATGGGATTCACATTGGAAATTTGAGTTGGGTTGAACTGTTTTCACATTCCTGTGCACTGGTTTACATTCCTGTTATTATGTAGAAGTCTGAGACACATTACATTGTACAAACCTGAGAACAAAGTCACATACTCTATTTTACCTTTCTTGTTACACAGGTTTATGTATGTAGACACATACTGAAATGGTTCTTGAATACTGGACACTGTTCTTTCTGTCACTTGAGTCCTGTACACACAACCTTTTCACACACACACACACACTGAAGTCTGTTTCCTGAGAACACTAAGGCAGTGGCATTGTAGTCCTGTTGACACTGTCACATGAATTCAATACCTGAGAACAAGTTTAAATTGGTTTATTGAAACAGTCTTGATTTTTCTATAGAACTGTCAACTAGTTCATATGTTAACTGTCATTGTTCTTCCTATTTTAAACTGAGTTGATTCTTCATTCCTTCCTTAAACTGAAATTTGAATGCTATTTGCCATGTTTTCCTTTTCTGTAATCCAATCTCCATGTGACACTCACTGTTCATAGGTGAATACCACACTTTAATTCCATTGTATTACACTACACTATTCCTATTTCCTTATGGCACAAACACACACTTATCTACTTACTGTTCACAGGAACACCATGCCACCTTGTCATGAACACCACACTTTAATTTCCTTGTATCACATGCTCTCATGACACCTTGCTACACACTCCATGTGACACTCACTGTTCTCTAAATGTACACACACACACACAAGTACACTAACACCTCACATGATTTTCCCTCTACCTATCCTTCTATGTATATACATATATATATATATATGTATATATATATATATATATATATATCTATATGTGCGGCATATGTTATTATAGCCTATATAATTATAATATATATATAACATGAATGATGCATGCCAATATATAGTGGGTGGTAGCCTATATACATAATGTATTCAACTATATGTAATATTGAATGCCTAATATATATGTGTGAAATAGACTATGTGTGATGTTAGTTTAGCATATTGTTGTTGGGTCCTAGAATAGCTTGTTGGACTAGTATGGACTAGTTTAGACCTAATATAGCCTAGTTAGACTAGTATAGCCTTGATTAGACTTAGAATGGATAGTTAACCTAGTTTGACTTCTAGGGTTGACCAGAGTTGACCAAGAGTTGACTTTGGTCTAGATTGACCTAGATTCATATAGAATGCATTGTAATGCATCTTATTATCATTTTAGTCTTATAGTGACTTGTACTGTTCTATAGGAGCCAAACATCACTTCTCAGGCAGTATTTTCTTCCGGACATTCAGGATATCAGGCGAGTACATTCTCTGACCGTTTCATACTTGTATGGATTTACATTCTTGCTCTAGATTACTGTACTTAATGCTGACATAATTGTTATCACGGATTGGTACTATATGGATCTTCTTTTGAGATGTTATCCCCTTGTATTCATTAAATACATATTGTGATGTGCGCTTCACTTACATATTGTATTTATTGAATACCCTTATCCTTGTATACTCATTGTGCATATTGTACTCTCATTATCACATGAGTCCCATGGATAGACCATTGTACAACTATTGTATAACATTGTACATCTATTGTATAATATTGTACACTATTGTATAAGATAACGTAACTGGAATGGATTCTTGTGTATTGATTGGGGAGGGGGAGTAGAATTGGTTATGTAATCAAATCCTAATGTGCAACATTGTATAACTATTGTATATGTCCATTGTGTACTCACGTACAATGGAGTTACCATTACATTATCCTAAACCGTTTACATAACCATATTGTACTCTAAATCATATATTCCTTACAGTTCTTACTTATCATATATAGATATTGCCTATTATCAAATCTCTGCTGTTTTTTATATACATTCTTCTTTCAGCGTTTCCTGTATCTTACTCTATTGCATGCTTTATATTTTCTAACTTGATATCAACTGCGTCAGATGTTTTGTGCTCGCTCCTGTCCTGACTGGACCTGTTAAAAATTTTACAGAGAATGATGAGGAATCCTGAACCCCTTACTTTGGAGCTTGCCTAGATGACACTCGCGACCTGGACCCCTAGGGAGGTTCAGGTAGCTGCTGAGGACTATACCTTGCTTAGTATAGATAGCTTAGGCTGTTGTTTCTTTTCATGATTAGTTGTGGTCCTTGTTTTCAGAGTTACATATTAGAGATGTTGAGACTGGTAGTTGTTAACTTATGTTATTCCATTTCTGTTGTACCTCAGTTGAGGATTTTTTTATCTATTTCCATCGTGCTATATTCTACCTTAGATTATGATTGAGTTGTACCTCTGTGTTGGCCTCCTTATGGAGAGTATTTCATGTTATGTTAGTTATAGTTTATGACCTAGAACAGCGTTCTACCGTCGACACTGCGGCGTAGGCTGGACGTACCCACTTCTCGTGCCCTTACTCTAGGGTGCTGATCGTGACAGTATCTAAGTAAGTCACCTAGCGGCCGTAGCACTGAATGTTAATGCATTTGCAAGTCAACAAAGGAAATCATATCGAGATAAGCTACAAAGTGAAACTTTGGAAAATAGTTGGACATCGACTTCGAATGCAAGGCGTTACGAAAGCTCGTTGTGATCGGATGCACGACGGCTTAATGCAACGCATAGTTTGGTGGTCAGTACGGAACTTACGAAATAAGAAATGCGATTTTAAATTGCGTCGCATGTTGTAACTTTTGTTGGATAATCACGTACGCATCGTATATGCATACACGATAGAAATGTGAGAATGGTCGCTAGAGATTAAGTTCGATCAAGAGTACGAGATGGCAAGTATCTAGGATTGAAATTTACCTATTGGCTCTGCTCCAATTTTCTTCCACTGGCCTTGGCTGAAATACATATATTTCTTGGACGCCTTGAATATGTGTAATAATCCAAATTAAGTTATATACTGAATTTAAATCAAGCTGCAGGAAAGTCTAAAAGTTAATGAAAGCTTGCACAAGTGTTTGAAACAGAACAACGATAGTTGGGCGAGATCATGAAATGATCTAGAGACACTTGGATTGAGTGTTGGTTTCGATTTGAGGACGAACCTTGTTTTGAGTGGTATATTATGTAATGCCCCGCTTCGCACGGTACATTATGCTGAGTTGTTGACTCGAAGAGTTACGTTGACATAAAATATGTATCGATGCGAATCGATACAAAGAGTTACGTTGACCCGAGGAATGCATCGAGTAAGATCGATACAAGTGTTAAGTTGGCCCAAGAGAAAGCATCTAGTCGGTTCGAAGATTCTAAGAAATCGAATCGACACAATGCACAAGTCCGATTCGAACGAATATTGATTTTAGTTGGTTTCGTGTGCAAGCTATACGTTTACGCTAAAATATTAGAGGTCGACATTTTGCCTTATTTGCAATGGTATCTACAAAACCAAAGCATCGCCTCACGACGGACAGTAGGCACTGTAATGCCCCGCTCCGTATGGCGCATTACGCTGAGATGTTGACTCAAAGAGTCATGTTGACCGAATGAAATGTATCGATGAGAATCGATACGAGAGTTACATTGTCCCGAGAAACGCATCGAACTAAGTCGATGCGAAGAGTTGTATTGTCCCAAAGAATGCAGTGAATTGAATCGATGCGAAGTACCGCATTGCTCCGAAGGATAAGTGCGTTGAGTCGGCTCGAAGATTCTAAGAAATCGAATCTACCCAAGGCGCAAGTCTGAATCGATGCAAGTATTGATTTTAGTTGGTTTCATGTGCAGGCTATCCGTTTACGCTGAAATATTAGAGGTCGACATTTTGCCTCATTCGCAACGGGTCCGTAAAACCCAAATTACCGCCTCGCAACGAGCTGGGACTTAGGCACGGTAGGTCAAAATCGATCGAGTAGTTCAATAAAACAAGAAGTGTCCGAATGGCTAAGTCAGAAGATTTGGCCATGCAACAAAGATATGAAATCGAGCCGCATCGGCTCGGCAAACAACAAGGCGTACCGGCTTAAGGTGGGTGGACTGACTCTTCTTTTTACTCCTTCATGCCTAAGTAAGAATGTATCATTGTGTTCTAAGTTAACCTATCGATGCCACGGGCCTGGTTCTAATGGAAGATAAATTATAGTGTGTGTCGAACACTAGTTAGAACAATTGAAATAAAACATGCATCAAATACATGAGTCGCTACGGAACATTGGATATCGTAAATGTGAGCGCCTTGGTGTGCAAGCCACAAGAACATGGGATAACTGTATTCGGGAGTGTCTTCGTGCACAAGCCAATCCGTTCCTTCGTACACGAGTTAGAAAGGCTAGCACATTGAAAGATTTTGAAGGCGAGCGCCCTAACGTGCAAGCCACGAACATTATACATTAAGGCTAAGAACATGGAATTATGGTATCGAGGCGTGCATCGCATGCACGACTCGAAAAAAAAAATCAATCGTGTCAAAGCATGCCTACGTACACGAGAATCATAAAAGATGGCTTCGTTACGAAGAGAACAGTTGTGCCATGCAGGTGATAGAACTGTCAGATATGACATGATGCCTCGAAAGGTGTTCGGGACCTTCGGGTCGTTCGATTGATGAATAATAAGTTGAGGCATGATGCCATTGAACATTGAAATGCAGTATAAAATATGAGAACATAGAAAGTTAATGGAAGAAATACGAGATGATAAAGTCTGAGTCTCGGACTCAATACTACGTTTGGTTGTTTGAATAATAGTGTGTTGCATGGTCGAATGGACTTGAGATAATTGCGATAATCTCCTATGCACGGGACGTTCCCTCCGAACGGGTGCATCGGGGCACAGGGACCGTTCGGCCTAGGAGGGATATAATCTTTGATAGGCGCACATCTGTAAGACGATTAGCGACCGCTTAGTGAGATATAAAAAGCTGCAAATGATGGTATGCAACGGAAGGTCTCCATAATTGGGACAACAACCCACTACGAGAGGCGCCGGGCTACCAATTCGAGAAAGAAAAGAAAGAAAGAAAAGAAAAAGAGAAATGCCTTTAGTCCATTTTGGCGCGGATACGCCAACGACCTTCATATAGTTAAGGAACGATGGGTTGAAAGTGCAGGCACGTATGTATCCTGCACACATAGATCCTGCATAGAGAGCACTTATAACATGACAGGGAAGGAATGGGGCATATTCACCTTGCGTCGGTGCAAGGACGAGTGCGTCTATGTTGGTAAGAAGTTGCGCCACGAAACAAATACAAGATTTGCTTGCCTTCTTGCCTATTCAATTCGAATAACATGCTTGCCATGATAACATGCTTTGCCGCTTTCGAATATGCCAAGAAATTGACCCTAAGGAGAATATAGCAAGATCATAAGCTAAGTTGCATGATTCAACATAAACACTAAATTTTAGTTTAGAAAGTGGGTCTTTTCATCAGTACATGCGAGGACGAACATACTGATCCCCCACCAGCTTTCATGCAGGGTGTAGAAAATGGATTGCTCGCGGCGAAACTACGCTTGATCGTGCAGAGGCATGGAATATCGTAGCGTTTGAAGCGTGCGATCGCATTGACGCTTGGACTTGCAACAGGATTGATGCGGCCGAGATATAGAAGGCATGATGTATGGAACGAAAAAATCCTTTTTGGGCAAGAGAGAACTTGAGTGTTTTAGACAATCTGGCAAATTCAGTTGGGCTATTGAAAGCATTTGTAAACCTCAGTTCATTATCAATAAAGTGAATTGTTTCGTATACTTTATTTTCTTTCGTTTGCTAATATCGAATCAAAGATAACCATTTTGAGAACCTGTCATTTTGCCTTGTACGAGCGTAACTCTAGGCTCGTGCGGTATCATGCCCCCTGCGAGCACGATGATTCTGGTGATTCCGGGTCGGGGCGTAACAGGCACGGTAAGCCAAATCGGTTGGATAATTCAACGAAACATGAAGTGCTCGAATGGCTAAGTCAGAAGAGTTGGTCATATAACAAAGTTATAAAATCGAGCCGCATCAGCTCGGCAAAATGACAAAGGCATATCAGCTAAGGTGGAAAGACTTTGACCCTTCTTTCCTACTCCTTTATGCTGTTTGCCATTGATTGTAAAAGTACAGAACAATTATCGGAGGACTGAACTTAGACTCACAATACAAACTCGCTCGTACAAAGAAAGCCTAGGGACGAAAACCTAGGTACAGCAGTCTAAGTACGATTGTTTATTTTAGATTCTGGGGGGTGACGATAGAGGCTCGGGAAAGCGACGGCCGCTCTGCCTTACTCCTTGGACGATCGGTACGCAGCCTTGACTCGGGGAAGATCTCCTTGGTCGTTGACGAAGAAACGCCTTCTTGCTCTCTCTCTGATTGCTCTCCTGGCTTCTCTCTCTCTGTGTATATTCTTTCTCTGACTATGGGGGAAGTCTCTCTGTGTATACTTATTCTTCTCTGATTCTTTTTTTTGTATCTCTCTCTATATCTCACAAGGGAATGGCACCTTGCTATTCATAATAGTGGGATATGATCGCTAGGGTTGCCAATGATTAGCTCTTGGAGATGGCGGCAGCTTGGGGATTGATCAATCCAGGCCGTTCGTTTCTGATTGTGACGAATCAGAACCATTAAGGGTAGATTACACCAAATCCCCATTAGCAATCAATGCTGATTGACATAAATCTTCCTTATAATAATTCTCTCATATCTGCGAATAAATCAAATTTATTCTCCTGCCATGTGCCCCAGATCATTGGGATTCGACCCGATCTTGGATTGCCATAAATCTGGGAGATTGATCGGCTGAGGACACATATCCTGAGAGCCAATGGTGAGACTGGAACCGCATATAGATTGGGCCGTATGAGATTTGGGCTGCATGAATTTTGGGCCGCATAAGACTTGGGACACGTGTCAGGACTGTCTGGGCAGTGGCCCCCTCCTTCAGACTTCTGAACCATATGATGAGCCGCATGAACCGCATAATGGTGTGTCTGCTTGAGCCGCATGGGCATGATCTTCTTGAGCCGCATAGGGATGATTCCACTCGAGCCGCATGGGACAGCTTCACTCTGAACCGCATAGGAAGTCTTCACTTCGAGCCGCATAAGCACACCCACGTGGCAGGGCCACGTGGCATTTTATTGTTCTCGGGAGATCGTGTCAGAGATTTCTTTCTCTTTCCTAGAGATTCATCATCATGACAGAGTCATAATTACCTGCTTTGGTGTCAGGTCTGTCAACTTTTCAGAGGGGTCAGCCATCAAAGCAATTAATGCAGCATGGATCGGAGGGGAGCACTGTCACGCCATGTGTCTTCTGAGCCGCATGGAATGCCTCCGGCCGCATAGCTCCTTATGCCGCATGACTCCCAGAGCCGCATGCATTTTCTGAGCCGCATGGGTTTTTCTTGGCCGCATGAGTCAATTTCTTTAGTATTTTCCATGCTTCTACAGGACCCCCTTCAAAGTTTTTAATTTGTAAAATTGAAATACTTTGAACAAGAAGCATGGCTGTATTGGCCGCATATGCAATCCCGACCGCATAAGAATTCTAGCCGCATGAATTATTCAGTCGCATAGGTGATTCAGCCGCAGGAGACTTTCAACCGCATGGCCTCTAGCCACGTCATTATTTGCCACGTATGGCAATCTTTAGCACTTAAGTGTTGTCGATCTTTAAAGGGCGCTTTTTGGTGCGGGATCCGAGGAGCTTAGCCTTCATTTTCGGCGGCTTATTTTGATAACCGAAGGGTCGGTTCATGTGTATGCACGGGAATCGAAACGCTCCACCTCTGTTTATAAATACGGGTAACTTTAGCCGGAGGGACTTCTTTATCTTCTCTTTCGTTCACTCTTTTTCCTGTCTTCTCCTTCCGATCTTCATTGTCGAAGCAATGGCTCCTAAGTCTTCTAAAGCCATTTCCACCGCCGCGAAGGGTAAGAGGGTGACGTCCTCGTCAGCCGTCGAACCTGATGCACCCGAAGTGCCCTCTGACGTTCGTCCTGCTTTTGAGGGTAAGGGTTGCTTTTAGATCTTTAGTGCTCATGGCTCTGTTGCATATTTATGCACAAGTCCCTTCTCCAATCTTGATGGCAGAGCCACATATGCTGTGTGAGCCGCATATGCTGTGTGAGCCGCATATGCTGTGTGAGCCGCATATGCTGTGTGAGCCGCATGACTGTTTCATGCCCGAGCCGTATAGATAAAGCCCCATGTTTGAATCGCAGAAGACGGATCTAAACTACATACAATCTCCTCTGAACGGAGCCGCCTATGTGTTTTAACAGGCTGAACCGCATAGCGCTTTGTGCCGCATGAATTCTTCTGTTAAAAAAATGTGTTCACTCGTCCAACCCGCATGAGCTATCGAGCTAGAGTCATATGGAATTCGCATCTGAGTTAGGCCGCATGTGACTGTATTGACTCGAACCTCATATGCTTCCCCAAAACTACATTTCTTGGGACCCAACTGGATTGGAGCCGCATAAGTTGGGACCCTACTGGAATGGAGCCGCATGAGACCTTATTGAGCTGAACCGCATAAGCTCGTGAGAGCTTTTTTTATTCAATAAATTTTTATTTTAGCCTTCTTTTAATCCTGTTTCTTCTTTTGTCCTTTCTTCAGTGAATCTTCCAACCAACTCAGCAGGAGAGCTCCTTGTGGGTCCAGCTCGGTGTGCCGTGGGCGTGCAACTTGATGACTTAATCCGTCGTATAGTGGACCAGCTTCCCACTAATGAGCCTAGGGTAGGGTGGCTGCTATCAACAAACAACCTTTCAGCTTTCTTTGTTCCATGATGAATTCAGGGCAGTTGGATGGGGAATATCTGAAACCGGCCTTTCTTTTCGGGGATGCCTTTTCCATAAAAAACTCCCGATTGCTGGATGTCTCAGAGCACTGGGATTTTTCTGTAGACGGGGTAGAGATTCATATTCCTGAGATGGAGCGACATTATCCTCTCTCGTGGTTTAATATGGTGCCGCTGAACAGAACGATGGTGAGCTCTTTGACTCCTACCCAACAGGGAATATTTGTGGGCAAAATTCACCACAACGGACGCACGGGTTTAATATGTGCGGGCAAGGACTCCGTGAGTCGGACTGTGATAGGGCTGCTCCCGGGTACTTTTTTGAACACAACCGGCCCTAATTTTTTCTTCACCCTAGCTGATACTTTTCTGAATCAGCTTGCTCGCAAGGGGTCTTATCCCATAGACAGGTTGTCACTGCTGAATTGGATTAACCCTATTCCCACATGGACTAATCTTACCTCCTGGATTCTGAGGATGTACGGGGACTTCCTTCAGGAAATTGATCTTTACTACGCCGTCAGGGGTACCTGCTACGGATTGCCCATTAACAAGCCCTTGTTTATGGCTCTATTGGAGTTGTATAACCGGCGTACTGGGACTTTCTTTACCCCCGGAGGAGAACTGGGGCTTGCTCTTCACGAAATGGCCACTGTATCCAGATTGCCGTGGGGAGACGAAGCTTTTGAAGTATACACGCCGACAAACGAAGAGCTCGAGGATTTGGATCAGCAGTTTCTTGGCTTCGTCGCCGTGTACCAAGAACTGTTGTGTCATCATAGCGCCTGCCATCAGATGGCTATTAAGAAGATAAATAGTTCAGAAGGGAACGCCCCTCATACCAGGGACTGGATTTTGTATCTTTTTAAGTTGCGTCCTTCTGGTCACGTTTCGTCTCGAGCTCCCCAAACCTCAGAGGAGGTTAAGGATATGATGTCGAAGGTTAAGAAGTCAAAGTCTACTAGTGACCGGTTTGGGAGTAGTACCGACTCCCTCAGTTATTTCCACTATGGTACCCGGGAGATGTCTAATAAAGCGATCTTAGCTGGGTTTTTTATGGTGTGGCTACGCAACTGTGTAGTTTCGGGCGGTGCGGGTTCTATAGAAAGGATCAGCCACCATTTCATTCTTCCTGCTGTAAAATTGGTCTTCAAAGTGAGGTTGGCGCTTCTCCCGGCCATGGTGTGTAGCATACACCACGGCCTTCGTGCCTTTACATCCAAAGTTATTGTTCGTGATGTGTCGGCGGACTTTAACCGGATAGAACTACCATACCACTACCTCATGGGGTAGTTATTGATGCACTATCGGTCATTGATGAGGCCGGGACCCGATGAAAACGTCTCTGTTGATGACGTCTTCATTTTTCGATATCGTCATCAGCCTTGGGAACATGATACCATGCCGGCCTGCCGGAGGACATTGGCGAGAATTGACGAGCTCGAATTCTTCGTATCTCTCCCTGAGTTTACCCCTGGAGAAGTGAGGAGGGTACACGTTGACGGCGTTGATCCTCCCCAACTTTTAACTGAGAAGATGCTTCTTTGGTTACGCAACATCCGTCCCGCGCACCTGGTGTATCGTTACCGGAACAGGGTATACTTGGAGCCTTATCTGCCCAGTAGATTTTCCCGTAAATTTGGGTATAGTCAATTGTTCCTGGATCGCCCTAGCGCTTGCTTGAGCTTCGAGGGCAGTGTACTTGATGGCATTCGGGCTTGGCATTATTATAATGCGACCCATACCCGAGCCAGCTTCTCACTCCCTGACGCCAAGGTGGAGGGTGATATTTTGTATATAGCGGCTCTTTATCATGTTGCAGCGAGCAAACCTTCTGTTGGTTTTGATACGAATACTAGCTTCATTGTTGGCACCCATCTGGCCGAGAAGCCAGAAGGGTCCAAGAAGAGGAAAAAAAGGGCGAATAGAGTTCCTGTGTCGGATTCAGAGTCCAATAGGGCGGATGAGGGGGACGACGAACAGGACACTGATGACTTGTCCCATTCTTCGGGTGAGGAGGTTGGGACTCAACCTACAGTCGTGCAGGCTGAAAGGGCCGTGGGTCATTCGTCTAGTCTGTCTGACGAGGTGGTGAAGGATCAACCATCTGCGATACCCGGCCCCTCGCATAAACGGAGCAGGCGCATGACTACCACTGACGACCGAACTTATTCTACGAAGCACGCTGCGGTAAGACGTCGCAGGCTGCTTATTGATGATGTGGAGGATGTTCCTGAGGTGACTTGGGCTTCAGCTGTTTCCTTTCTTCTTCTTTTATGTTGTGACCTAATTATTTGTTTCTTCTGCTCTTTATAGGCGTCGGACGAGCTCGCCCCTCAGGACCCGATTACGGAGGCTAATCCAGTCCTGTCTCATTTAGTCAGTGGGGTGTGTACCGCTATCATTGCTGCTGGGGTGCTTCCGGTTACGACCGAGGATTCTTGCCCTGCTGGAACCTCAACCCAGGAGGATGGGAGCTTTACTGCGCCCGTCTCTGAAACATCTGAGCCCCCTCATGATGGCTTTGTGGGTGGGGAAACTATGCCGGTAGTGAACGAGCCGTCCCTCCCACGCTCTTCCCCTGGTAATACAAATTGACCTATAATTCGTGAATCAGCATACGTGTTCCTGTCATTCTTCAAATTCTTCGTCTAACGGTTGTTTTGGATGTTCAGATCCCAACCCGTCATTGCCAGTGACTGATATTGCTGGATTATACCCTACCGGAGAGGGCCTGACGGAACCTCCGTGTGTCGAGGGTCCTTCGTCTGGGTCGAGCTTGGGGCCTCAGGCAGCGGTACTGCCGGGACAAGAGACGATACCCCCTGTGTCCTCCCTTGCGAATGTGATTACGGGGGTCAACCTTTCCTCCCTGCCGAGCATTCACGCTATTCGGGCGGCGGAAGAGGAGTTAGCCGCCATTCAAGCCTCTTTTCGTACGGAATTTACTTCTTTGGTGGCGGGTGCGGTGACTTCTGAAACTGCCCCTCTGGTACCGTCTGCCACTCTCCCTCTGACGCCGTCATCCATAGAAGTCTTGGATGATGCGTTACAGGACGTAGTTGCTAGTTTCCATCGTCATCTGAAGAGGGGGATCGAAGCAGCGGTGGAAAGGGGGACTCCCTTCACTCTGGCCCGTCGATGTGCTGGCGGCCAGATTAATACCCTTAAAACACTCCCTGGAGGAGAGGAACTGGCTGCGCTCTTGGAGCCTAATCTATTAGAGGCTGACCGTCTTGTTGCCCAGTTTCGCTCGTTGCAACAGACTGATTTACCTGCGGCCATAAATCGAGAACGCAACTTTCTCACTATCGTGGTGGAGAAGGTGATGGCTGCCCGGGAATCACTCAAACCGGCTATATTACAGGACCGTCGGAATCTGACTCAGTTGCACGACCAGTGGAGCCGTCGGACTGAAAATTATACGACTCGGGAAGCGGATGCTTCTTGTGGGGTGGCCGATGTTCGGGAACAGATCCTCGAGCTCCAGAGAAAACTGGCCTTCCTGGAGTCAGAGCTTGAGGCCGCTCGTGTTGAGAAAGAGATTGCTATTCAGGAGGCTGGCAAGTATAGTAGGGCTTCTGCTAACCTAGAGCTTGCCCTAAAGAAGGTGGAGGACAACTGGCAGGCTTATTCACATTTGAATGACGCAGAGCAGCTATCCCAAGAGGCCGAGCGTCGAGCTAAGCAAAGGCTTGATCGGGGGACTGCTTTGGTAAAGGACCGTCTTTTGGAGTTGTGCAATGCCGAGCTATAATCGGCCTCTTGTTTTGTCTCCGTTTTCCCCTTCTTCTTTTTTTTGAAAAGGGACGGGGTCCCGAAATATGTAGTACTTCTTTTCTTCCTTCAAATAAAGAGTATTTTCCATTCTACCTTTCATTTGTATTACCTGTTGTGCCTGTGATATTATGGTGATGTTCTTCCCCGCATAGGGGATATATTTGTGGACCTGTTACCCATGGCGTACCTTGGTTTTAGG
This sequence comes from Iris pallida, assembly GCA_029216955.1. Classification (NCBI taxonomy): domain Eukaryota; kingdom Viridiplantae; phylum Streptophyta; class Magnoliopsida; order Asparagales; family Iridaceae; genus Iris; species Iris pallida. Next base: position 41,349 of record JANAVB010023589.1, read on the forward strand.
TAGAGATAACAAGTTTCGGTCAGGATACCTGAAGCAGCCATAGCAAAGTGGTCATGGGTGCTCTTGGTATTGAAAAAAGAATTGCCGTAGAGCAGCTGGGCTCCTGGGGCATGATGAGGTGATAGGTTTGTGTTTATAAGAAATTTAGCTGAGGATATTTGTGGGCCTATTACCCTTGGCATACCCTGGTTTAGGATACGGGTAATAGGATGAAAGAGAACTGATATACTTGCTCAGAGGTAACGAGGACATGGCAAGTAGGAAAGTTTTTTGAACGTAGAGTCTTCCTACTCAGAGGTAATGAGTACATGGCAGGAGCGAACTCGACGGAGGGTATTGGTGGTCAACAGAGGACATTTGTGGTCAACAGAGGACATTTGTGGTCAACAGAGGACATTTGTGGACCCATTACCCTTGGCGTACTCCGGTGGTGGGTACAGGTAATAGGTCGAAAGGGGATCATCATACTTACTCAGAGGTAATGAGGACATGGCAAGTATGAAGGTTTCTTCAACGGAGCCTTCCCATTCAGAGGTAATGAGGACATGACAGGAGTGGGCTCAATGAAGGGGGGTACGTAGAATAACTCAGAGGTAATGAGGACATGGAAATTCTATGTAGGGGTGATTTGTTTTTGGCGGAAATGGGACGACTCAGAGGTGATGAGGACATGGTCGTCTTGGAAATTTGTGGATCCATTACCTTTGTTGTGTACTGGGAGTACAGGTATTAGATCATGAGGGAGGATCTCTTGTAGGAAGAAAGTTCAGCGGTATAATTATACATGACTTTCTTTCAAAAGAGTGACCGGGATGTAAGTTCAGGAGTACCGATGGGCACATAACTCGACAATCCATGAATATTGGAATCAAAGTGTAAGTTCAGAGGTACCAGCAGGTACATGACTTAGGAATTTGGGATATGTTTATGGAAGAAGGGCATGAGTTCAGCGGTACACACGGGTACGTGACTCAAAAATCTGTGAATATTGGAATCAAAGTGTAAGTTCAGAGGTACCAGCAGGTACATGACTTGGGAATTTGGGATATGAGTTCAGCGGTACAAGAGGGTACGTGACTCAATAAGTTGGAAAATTAGGGGGTTGAGTTCAGTGGTACCAGCGGGCACATAACTCGAAACTCTGGAAAATGTTGTTTAAACATAGTATTTCTTCAGGAACTTGCCGTTGACGGGCAACATGAGCAAGTCTCCGTTCTGCTTGGCGAGGCGGTAAGCACCATTGCAGAACACGGCCTCGATGATAAATGGGCCTTCCCATTTTGGCTGGAACTTGCCGGTGGTCTTGTGAGTCATGACCATTGGCCTCCTGACTGCCAAAACAAGATCGTCCACTTGGAATGTTCTGACTTTGACCTTTTTGTTGAAGGCTTCTGAGATGAGTGCTTGGTATAATTCGATCCTTTGCTGAGCTAGGAGGCGTTTTTCATCTAAGGCCTCTAACTCTTGTAGTCGACGTCGGTAGTTGTCATCCGTTGTCAATTGATAAGTGAGGGCGACTCGGAGTGAGGGAATCTGAGTCTCTAATGGGAGAACTGCCTCACTCTCGTACACCAGAGAGAATGGTGTATTTCCGGTGGCTGTTCGAACCGTGGTGCGATAAGCCCATAAGCACTCGCCGAGCTTCTCGTTCCAGTCGCGTTTGTTGGAGGAGACAAATTTCTTGAGGAGTTTGATGATTGTTTTGTTGAATGCCTCTGCTAACCCGTTTGCTGCCGGGTTGTATGGTGTCGAAGCGATATTCTGAATGCGATGTTTGTCGCAGCATCGGTAGAATGCGTGGCTTATAAACTGCGGGCCATTATCATGGATGATCCTTCGGGGCAGTCCAAAGCGGTAGATGACGTGGTGCTTCAGGAAGCTGATTACGTTCGAAGTCTTGACTTCGGCGAGTGGGACAGCTTCTGCCCACTTTGAGAAGTAATCATTGATTGCAAGTATGAAGCGATGTCCTCGGGAGAAAGGTGGGGGTGATTGGACCAATGATATCCATTCCCCATGCTTCGAATGGCCAGGACGCCACTGTCGGATGTAGAAATTCGGATGGTTGGTGAATGAAGTCTGCGTGGACTTGGCAGGCCATGCATTTTCGGGCATAATCTATTGCATCAGCCACCATCGTGGGCCAGTAGTAGCCCATCCGGCGAAGGCGGTCTTGCAGCTTAGGGCCAGGCTGATGGGCCCCGCAGACACCGTCATGAGCCTCTTGTACGGCTTCTTTAGCTTCTGCGTTCGACAAGCATCGAAGTAGTAATCCGTCGTAGGAGCGGCGATACAGCATTTTCGTCTCTGTATCATAGAAGAATCTGAGAGAACGCCGTCTGATAGAAGTAGCCTCCTTCGGGTTCTCGGGCAGGATGTCGTAGACCACGAAGTCTATGAATGGTTGTCTCCAGTCTGGCGCTTCGTCGATCATCTGAGCAGAATAGCTCGCCATGGCTTGAACGTTGTTCTTGGGGCAGACCAGCTCATGGTCGATTACATCGACCGAATGATGAGAGTGGTTTGTCACTGCTAGGGAAGCAGCCAGGCCTGCTAGGGCATCAGCTTCGATATTTTGGAGTCTGGGGACGTGTTCGATGAAGAATCCCTCGAATGATGAGATAATGTTGATCGTTATTTGGTGGTAGGGGATCATGTCTTCATGGCGGACTTCGTACGTCCCCCGAATCTGGTTGACGATTAATTGCGAATCGCCGTATGCCTCAAGGTATTCTACCCCCAGTTCTCTTGCGAGTTGGAGGCCAATGACCAAAGTATTGTACTCGGCCACATTGTTAGAGCAGGGTTCCGTGAGAGAGTAGGCGCGATTGATCACTAGCCCGGTAGGAGAGACCAATACTACTCCGACTCCGACGACGATGTTTCCCTTGGGTCCGGTTCTTGAAGCGCCATCGAAGAACATCCGCCATATGTTATCGTGGGTGGTTGTATTTGAATCGGCGACCTCATCTGGGATTTCTTTGTATATTCTGGATGATTCCGATCCTGAATGGGCCGCCAAAAAGTCTTCCAGGGCTTGACCTTTGACAGCCTTCTGCGGGACGAAGATCATATGATTGGGGGACAGCAATATCGCCCATGTAGGAGGCGGGAGCTGAGTGCCCCTGGTTTGGTCATGAGGACCCTGAGAGGGTTGATCCGTGAGATCACATGTATGGTTTGCCCCGTGACATAGTGCCGCGTCTTTTGAATGGCGAATACCAGGGCGAGGCATTCTTTCTCCACAGTGGTGTATCGGTGTTCGGACCCGACCATCATTCGGCTGAGATAGTAAATGGCCTGCTCGTGGCCTGCATCATTGTTTTGTGCCAGCAGGGCACCGAGGGAGTGTTCCATTGCTCGTACATAGAGCAGGAATGGTTTTCCAGGGACCGAGGCCACCAGGACTGGAGGATTTGATAAATATTCTTTGATGTCATCGAAAGCGCGCTGGCATTCCTCGTCCCATACGAATGAGACTCCCTTCTTCATGAGGTGGATGAACGGTCGACATCGCCCGGAGAGGTTGGAAATGAACCTCCTGATATAAGCTAGCCTCCCTTGGAGGCCTCTAAGTTCACGAAGATTTTTCGGGGGACCCATCTCCATGATTGCCCTCATTTTCTCGGGGTCTACATGGATACCCCGTGCAGTGATGATGAAGCCCAAGAACTTCCCGCTGGATACGCCCAAGAACGATTTTGTAGGGTTCATCTTCAGATTGTGTACTCGTATTAAGTTGAACACTGTTCTCAGGTCTTGCAAATGATCTTCCTTACGGCGACTCTTGACGGTGATGTCGTCGACATAGCATTCCACTGTCTTGCGCAAATGTTCTCTGAAAATGATACTCATGGCTCGCTGATAAATAGCGCCAGCATTCTTTAGACCGAATGGCATGACTGTGTAGCAGTATGTGCCAATCGGGGTTCGGAATGAAGTGTGCTTTTCGTCGTCAGGAGACATCTTGATTTGATTGTACCCCGAGAATCCATCTATGAGTGACATACGTTCAAAGCCGCATGTATTGTCGATCATGATGTCTGTGATAGGAAGGGGAAATTCATCTTTGGGGCATGCCTCGTTCAGGTTGCGAAAGTCGATGCAGATTTGAATCTTCCATTCTTCTTGAGGACGGGTACTATATTGGCGACCCAATCAGGATGTTGCTCTTCACAAATGAAGCCGCTGGCTATTAGCTTGTTGACTTCGGCTTCGATCGCGTCCATGATGCCTGGGCGGAAGCGTCGTTGTTGCTGCTTGACTGGCTTTGCATCTGGCCGTATATTGAGTTTGTGGAGAGCGATGTCAGGATTTAACCCCGGCATGTCTTCATAGCTCCAGGCGAACACATCAATGTATTCTCTGACAAGTTCTAACAGCGACTCTCGTTCTTCGTCAGTTAGGCTTTTACTGATAAAGATCGGTTTTGGAGAAGATTCGCTGCCGAGATCCACTTGTATGACCTCATCTTCAGTAGGAGGTTCTCTCAGTTCGAACCGCTTTTCCCATTGTGCGTCTAATTGCTGGGCCCATGGCTCTAGCTCAAGGATTTCGGGGATGTCTTCGTCTTCCTCGTAAGCGTTGGTGAATGCCATGTTGACTGACATGACTTGCCTGAACACATCTCCGATGCTGGTATCTGAGTCAAAAGTCGGTGATCCGGTTGAATGTGACTGCCAGTCGCATTCTTCATCTGAGCTTTCAGGGGTCGTCGTAGGCGTTACATACCCTAAATCGCATCGGGTTTTGTTATAGTAGTTCCGTAGTTTGCCCGTCGGGGCTGGCGTCTTCAAAGGTAATCGTCGTCCAGTGCCGTAGTTCAGTCCTGGCTTTGTCTCTAGATCATACCCCTGTTTCTGCATGAGATATTTGGATTGAGGGCTATAGAGATACAGAGGCAGTCTTCCAGCATCTGACCCGAAGTCGACTTCTTCCATGGCGAGGGGATGCGGGTTGTTCGTCCGACCGAAGATGATTGGGTGGTCCCCTCCCTCGATTATTCAGTAAGCGTCTTCTACTAGAGTAAGTTGGATAGCGGTGTACACATTTGTCACCTGTGTATGTAAGTGAGTGCCTATACCGTGTTCCATAGCGTACATTGTACATAGCTTATTGAGCTCGGTGTAGTTCAAAGATAACCCTTTATTGATGAAGTAAGGTATCTTTTCTAGAGGGATTACATCATCTGCGGAAGGAGCGTCAGTGTGGGCAGCCACATACTTGGCTAGCTCTGGTTCCTCTTCGGCTACCCCCTGTGTGAATGAAGATTGAGAGGGCATCCTAGTCAGCTTGATCTTTAGAGGCTCAACTGACGGAGCGGAGCGTGGGGTTGTCGGTAGACTAGCAACCCTCAGTCTGGCACTTGACGTGGAGCGAGGGGTGGCTGGTTCGCTTGAAGTATCAGACCTCGCATCGGGGTGACGACCTTTCTTAGGCAGGCGTATCGTCAGAGGTCTATCGGAGGGATTGAGCTTCTCTGTTTGGGATTGACTGACTTTTGGCAATCTGATGGTAAGTGGCCCTGTCGTGGGTCTCGGTACCTGGCCGGACCTTGGCAGCCTGATTCTCAACTGCTCTTCCTGTGCCGAGAGGCTGATCGCGTCCTTACGCAGCGTGGCCGTAAGGGGTACGGAATTGCCTGGTTTGCGAGCTTGGAGGTGGATTGTCAGAGGTTCTTCTGATCCCGTGGTTGCTTCAACATCAGTTTGTTTACTTCCTCCTTCAAGGTGCCTCTTCGACTTTTCGTATCGGCAGGAGTCCGAGTAATAAGATTCGACCCCTTTGAAGGGATCGATGTCAGCAAATTCTGTCCTCACAAAGCCGTGCTTGTCGACATATTTGAAGCATTGGTGTAGCGTGGAAGGCACGATCATGTAATCGTGTATCCAAGGGCGCCCCAAAAGGATGTTGTATGAAGTGTCGGCATCTATGACGTAGCAAGTGACTTCTGATTGGAGATCGCTAATCTGACATTTCAGACGGATCTTTCCGATTGGGTAGCTCCTGCCCGAATTGAACCTACTGATGGCGGTGTTTGTAGGGGTCAGACGATGCATCGGGATGCGAAGATGATGCAGTAGTCCTTTTAGAATGATGCTTATGGAAGACCCAGGGTCAATGTGCATCCGGTCCACCTTTACATCGCCGATGTAGCCTGTGTAGTATAATGGGCGATCGTGTAGATTAGTCTTGATGAGCATGTCTTGTGGAGTGAAGACGATGTTGGGCATTGCTTCCCTACAGGCACTATCTTGGAGGTCTGTGGGCTGATTTTCTCCCGTGAGGTTGACCTGAGCCAGGTACGCGTCGGCATTTTGAAGTGCATCGCTCAAGGCTGTGCGGACATCCTTCGAGAGCCTCAGGAGTTCATATAAGGACAATTTGGCCGGTGTATTGGCCAATTGCGCCAAGATGTCGAAGTTGTAGGGCCTCTCCAGCCCCTGAGATGTTTCCTTTCGGAGGGATTTGTCGAAGCGAGTCTCCTTCGGCCTAGGCTTATCGGTCGTCGAAGGCTGAGCCGGTCCCGGAGCATCCGTGGTAATGGGCGGATGATCATCAGTCGAGTTTTCAGCCACAGGTTGAGATTGTGCTCCGGATCGAGTAACAACGGCCGTGACTTCCTCTTCATCTGCTGAGGTAGTAAGGCAGGATCTGACTTTTCCACTTTTCTTTTTAGAAGGTGGAGTGGACTGAGTTACCTCGTGGACTAGGTCCGGGTGGACCCACATGATTTCTCCTCGTGATGTGGTGAGGGGTACTAGACCAGCAGCTTGAGCAGGTGGGAGATTAGCAATCTCCATCGTTGCCAGAGGGATGGGTATAACCCCGTCCTGGGTCTCTGTTGGAGGGAAGCTGCCGAATTGTACGGACACCATGTTGGCTGCCACGGTTACCTCCTCGAAATCGATGGCCAGAGCGTTCGAATCGATGAGGTTCTGGATATATCGTTTCAGTTGGTAGCAATCGTGCGTAGCATGGTGGACGCAGCGGTAGTAATGGCAGAACTTTGGGTTCTCCAGATCAGCCGGCCGAGGCTCCCGTCATGGTGGAGGAAGCTGAATCCTATCTCCTTGTATGAGCATGTCCAAGATAGGCTTGACGTGACCGTCTTCAAAAGAGCAAGTGATTTGAGGCCATTGTTTGTCCGCAGGTTGCGACTCAGGCTTCTGGGCTGTATCGGCCACCATAGCCTGCTTGCCTCTGTTGTCCCGGTTGTTGGAGGGGCTACCCCCATTGTCGTTGGTGGTGCTGGGACGCTTGCTCTTGTTCTCTCCCTCTGAGATATGTAATCCCAGTTGGCGAGCCTTCTTTAATCGTTCTTCGGCACTTGTAGCACTAATGATAAAAGCCTTCCAGCCCTTGAATTGACTCTCGCCCATCCAGAGACTGATTGTTGGGAGTAGTCTCTTTTGGCAAATTTCGATCAAGGAGGAGTCCGGGTTGCCAGATGGTAACTTCATTGCGGTTTGACGAAACCGCTCAATATAATTCCTCGTCATCTCTTTCTCTCCTTGAATGACGTCCATGAGGGTAGACATCGTGACGTCCTGCCCTACCTCATAGAACCTCTCCAAGAACAGACGTTTGAAGCCAGCGAAGGAATGGATGCAATTGTCCGAGGTTGCGGTTACCAATCGAAGGCGACTCCTT
>JANAVB010023590.1:0-2500 GCA_029216955.1 Iris pallida
CGAAGAACTTCACAGGAAAGTCAATAAGTATAGACATTTGAAGAAGGACTTTTTATTTATATATAAAAGTCTATTACATGTCTATAAAAGGTTGTACAAAGAAGTTTCTACAAAGAAAAGATCCTAAGTCTACAGCCAGCGGCCACCATGCGCTCCAGTTAGGCGCAGCAGTCATCATGCGCTGCCAGTCAACCTTGCGCTGTCAGTCAGGCGCAGCAACATCATGCGCCTCCAACAGGCGCATCCCCATATCTCAGCAGCTCAGCTATGTGCATCCTTCAGCCAAATTCTTCCAGCCAGGCTCACCTGGCCGAGCAGAGCCCAGTTATGTGCCGCTCTTCCAGACAGGCTCACCTGATAAGTGCTTCGCCAAGCAAAGCATTTACCCTCTGGCTGGAACCAAGGAAGAGAAAGCACCGCAAATGCTGTGGCCAGGGAAGGCTTCGAAAGAGCCTCCAAAGCCGAAGGAAGACCGTGATCGAAATCGCGGCTAAAGCCTAGCACCGCCATTCCGATCTACGGCTCTTCCGGAATAACGGGGACAAGGCCCGAGCATCCCTATCTTTGGATGCAACAGGCACCTTCCGCCTGCCTCAGAAGCCCTCGACTCCGTCTTTTGGATGTAACAGTCACCTTCAAGTGCATCGAAGACAACACAGCGTCTCATCTTCACCCTCGGAAGCACTTCGTCAACAGAATCATGTTGGAAGTACGTGAGGGAATGAGAAGCAAATCTTCTCTCCATGCCACTATTTATAGGTCGGGCAAATCAAACCCACGCGCCAAGTGGATGGCCCTCCAAATTCCGTACAATGAATTTACATTAAATGGATGAACCGGACGCCTCGAAATCAGCCAAACGGCTATTTATGCCACTCGAAGAGCGAGACAGCCGCATCATTAAAAGACATGTCCGATGCGCCAGCCAGACAGCGCATCACACAGACGCGCCCTTCGGCATCAGGCGCATCACACAGACGTGCCTTACAATACTCGGCACATTACAGAAGGTGCGCCCCCACACATCTCCATACCGAGTGGAACGCCAACCGACGCGCCCACTCAGCTGTCCATCGAACGTCACCAACATTAAATGCTAAACTGACAGAGTTGGCAGTACGCCTCCCAAAGTCTGAACAGTTGACAGCTTTTCAGAAAATGAAGCGTCGGCAACGTCAGCATCATCATGACTTTATTTCGACGGCTACTGCCACGTGGCCACTCCACCATCAGCATGCGCCTCTACGGCCATGCGTCCAAATCAGCATGCGCCTCTACGGCCATACGTCCAAATCAGCATGTGCCTCAAAAGCCATGCGCCTCAGACTGCTCTCTGATCCCGAAAGACAGAAGGAAAGTCGCCTGCATGCGCCTCAAAAGCCATGCGCCCCAAATGGTTTGTAACTCCTAAAGGTTATGAGCCGCAGCCTCCTCCTGCGCCCAATCTAAGGCGCAGCCCACCAGATCACTCCTCTCCACCAAATCCGAGATCTTCGAACCATGAGTCGACGACACGTGTCTTTTGACTCAACTCATCCAAGATTTCAGCAACGAAAAGATCTTCTCTCTGCTACGTGTCGGCTCACAACAGCAGTATGAAGAGTTCTCCCCCTCGATCAGGGCACAGCATTCGTGTGCCTCCATCAGCAACCTCTACGTGGCATCCCCACACCGGCGTATCCTGCATGCGCGCATGAGCAGCCAGCCTGCAAAACTATAAATAGAAGGGTCATCTCCTTCACGCAGAGACAGAGACTCAGAACACACAAGACTCAAAAAGAATCCACAACAGAGAATCACCAGAAAGGCAGTCCTAGACAGTCAACGTCTTCCTCCTCTCAGCAAGCTCCAGCACCCAGAGCAATCAACACCTTCAGAGAACCGATAACCGCCGTCAGCCGGTCAACGGAGTCAACGCATTACCACTCGCTCCATTGGCACTAAGGACCCAGCTTAAACAAAAGTGTACTCCTAGGACTACATCTAAGTCCTATATTGTATCACTGTTCTGTTTGTATTAAGATTTCAATCAAAACAATTTTAATGGCAAACATATACAAACCTGAAATTAGAAGACAGAATAGCCTATTGGACATAAACCTATCCTAGCCACTCTCGAAATTTCTCCATGGGTGATATCAAACCCATCCTAACTTCCTAATGAGGACTCAAAAGAGCTTCAAAATTGAACCTATGGATTCAAAACACACAAAATAGCTGTGTGTGTGTGTCCGTGTGTGTCTGTATGTGTGTGTGTCTGTCTGTCCGTGTGTGTGTGTGTCTGTGTGTGTGTGTGTGTGGGAGAGAAGAAGGAGGAGTGTTAGGGTTTACCGGAGAGAAGGAGTAGCAGCTCGAATTTGGGGAGGAGGAGCTCGACGGGGGGGGGGGTTGGGGTCGCCGGGGGAGGAGGGAGTCGCCGGGGGGAGGGAGTCGCCGGAGGGGGGAGGAAGTCGCCGAGAGCTCGAAGGAAAATGAAAAATATAAAATTTTTGAGTGAGGG
>JANAVB010023590.1:7500-49712 GCA_029216955.1 Iris pallida
GTGAATTCTCCAGGTGAGTCCTTGTTCCAAGATACTTGAACCAATGAGATGGTCTTTTCTTAAGGATCTTTTGTGTCCGATCCAAGATCTCTACCGGCTTCTGCTTATTGCGGAGAGTTGGGCCAATTGTAATTTTCGAATGATCAAGTATATGACTAGGATCTATCACATATTTTTGTAGTTGAGATACATGGAAAACATCATGAAATCCTTGTAAAGAAGGTGGCAAGACCAGTCGATAAGATACGTCACCGACTCGATCCAAGAGGTCGAATGGGCCTATATATATCTTGGAATCAACTTCCCTCTTGTTCCAAATCTGATAGTTCCCTTAGTTGGCAAGGTCTTCAGAAATACATGATCACCATGTTTGAAATTCAAGATCCTTCGATGTTTATCTGTCCACATCGTGTGCTTGTCTTGTGCAGCTTGAAGATGACTTCGAATTGCCTTGACCATGTCTATAGTCTGCGTAACCAACTCTGGCCCTAGGAGTTGACATTCTTCGATGTCACCCCAACATATTGGTGACCTGTACTTCCTCCCATACAATGCTCCAAATGGTGCCATCTTGATATTGGCCTGATAACTATTATTATATGAGAATTATATCAAATGCAGATTATCATCCCATGATCCTTTGAAATCTAAGGAGCACGCTCTCAGCATGTCTTCTAAAATTTGTATCATCCTTTCAGATGAGTTCCAAGACTATCTTGCAAGCTTTTCCAAAACTTGGAGGTAAACTGAGTATCCATGTCTGAGACGATACTTATCGGCACCCCATAGTGACTAACAATGTTCTTCATGTACATCTCCGCTAGAAGTTCTGTAGAATGTCCGACTCGAAATGGTAGGAATCTCACAGATTTTGCAAGTCTATCTACTATCACCCTGATAGCATTGTTACCTCTTTGTGTCCTTGGAAGTCCTGATACAAAATCCATTGTAATATGCTCCCACTTCCATTCAGGTACTGGTAGTGGTTGCAGTAGTCCAGCAGTTCGTTGATGCTCGGTTTTTACTTGTTGGCATACTAAGCAATTCGAGACAAATTTATCTATTTCCCGTTTCATTCCATGCCACCAAAAATTTTGCCTCAGATCCTTGTACATCTTCATACTTACGAGATGAATAGAGTATTGTGAATTATAAGCTTCAGACATAATCTCGGTCCGGAGTTCACCATATGGCACACACAAACGACTCCCAAACCTCAAGGATCCATCGGAATGCTTAATCAACCAGGTTTGTATCCCAGCTTCAGTTTGATTCCATAATTTTTGTAGCTTCACATCCTTCTTCTGTGCCTCATTAATTCTCTCTACTAGAGATGATTGTATTTGTAAACTTTTCCATATTCCATCTGCTACTGGGTATATCACTTCAATCCCCATCTTTCTAAGATCTTCTAATATCTCATTGGGCGTGTTCAAAAAGAAAGCTTCAGGCCTCCTACTCAGAGCATCTGCCACTCTGTTCGCCTTGCCTGGATAATACTCCAGCTTTATATCAAAATCTTTAAGCAACTTCAGCCATCTATATTGCCTCATATTTAGCTCCTTTTGGGTGAATACGTGTTTTAAGCTTTAATGATCTGTGTAAATTTTGATCTGTTCACCATACAAGTAATGCCTCCACAACTTTAGTGCAAATACAACAGCTGCTAATTCCAGATCATGTGTTGGATAATTCCTTTCATGAACCTTCAACTATCAAGAGGCATAAGCAGAAGCATCACTATAGATCTCGTAACCTCCTGAACCTGATGGTAATGCTAGTACTGGTGCTGTAACAAGTCTTTCCTTCAATTCCTCAAATGTCGCTTGACATTTATCAGTCCAAATAAATTTCTCATTCTTCCGAGTCAACCGAGTAAGCGGTTCAATAATTTTGGAAAAAAAATTCCATAAATCTTTTATAATATCTAGCTAAGCCAACGAAACTTTGAATCACTGCTACATTCTTGCGAGTTGGCCATGATTTGACTGCTTCTATTTTCTTAGGGTCTACTGTTATTCCTTCTTCACTTACTATGTGTCCCAAGAAAGAAATTTCTTTTGACCAAAACTCACATTTACTCAACTTTCCATACATCTTTTCCTGTCGTAGAGTTTCGAGTACTATCCTCAAACGTTCTTCATGTTCCTCCTCATTCTTTGAGTAGACCAATATATCGTCAATGAACACAATCACAAATTTATCCAAATATTGATAGAATATTCTATTCATCAGATCCATAAATATAGCCAGAGCATTAGTCAATCCAAAAGGCATGACTTGAAATTCATAATGCCAATATCGGGTTCTGAAAGCAGTCTTTGGTATATCTTCCTTCTTAATCTTTACTTGAAGATAGCCTGGTCTGAAATCTATCTTGGAAAATACAGTCGTTCCTCCAAGTTGGTCGAATAATTCATCGATCCTAGGTAGTGGGTATTTATTCTTGATGGTCACCTTATTCAGTGTTCTATAATCTATTACCAATCTCAGGCCCCCATCTTTCTTCTTTACAAATAGTGCAGGTGCTCCCCACGAAGAAATATTAGGTCTAATAAAATCTTTAGCCAGCAACTCCTTGATTTTATTATTTAATTTCACTAATTCCTCCTTGTTCATTGGATATATCTTCTTGGCAATAGGGACAGCTCCAAGAATTAGATCAATACTGAATTCAACGGCCCTATCCGATGGTAATCCGGGTAACTCATCAGGAAATACATCCTTAAATTTATCTACAACCCTTGGCCATTCCTCTATTATTTAGTTCTGGAAACTGCTTAATTCAAACTTCTCTAACTCCTCTTTATCAAACTCCTTCTGAGCTCTAACAAATTCATGCAACTTTCTACCGAGTAAGGAAAATTGAACTCTCCCTTGTCCACAATCGATGATCGTCGATGTTTATATTAACCAATCCATTCCAAACACTACATCATAGTTGTCCATGGGGAAGACTAATAGTCTAGCCCAGAAACTTTCTCCTCCCATTCACTTATATTCCCCTCATATCCCCAAGTGAATGGAGATGGACCACTTTTCTCGAGGAAGAACATAAGGCGTACTTCTTTCTCGAAGAAAACTTCAGCTCCATCCTCAATATTCCGAATCCTTGGGCGTTGGAGCTCGAAAAATACTCCAATATCGGAAGTTCTTCGTCATTCGCTACCAGCCAAGTTCTCTGTGCAAACTGCTTATACCCGTAAAATGTCCGGTCACTCCCATCCCAGTAAATGCTAGGCATAAATCGAGTCATCACCTATACCCAAAAATCCTCGCATAAGAAATCTATAAAATAATCATCATCAAGTTTTAATAGAATCATCAAATTCTAATAAAGTTTGATCAAGATTCATATCCCCAAACCTTTGTGAAATCCTCAATTCTTCAATTATGTATTCAATCTTCAATTGTTAACTATTTCTATCCTATGGTAATCTAAGTAAGTTCTTAGGAAAATATCCTCCCATTTGGAAGAGGGGGATGGAGAGGACGATGAGGATGGAAGAGATCAGGGGTTAGGGGAGGGCCGGCGGCGGCAACAACTGCCGACAGCAGCAGCTTTTAAAAGGGGAGGCTAAAGAGGAGGAGAAGGTGAGGAGGAAGAAGAAGAAAAAGAAGAAAAAGAAGAAAAATAAAAGGAGAAGAGAGTGTTACATGGTAATGGGAGAGGGGGAGAATGAATTTCTCTCTCCCTCTTTGATATATAAAAAGATGTTAATATTTTGGAATTGACTAAATTGCCCCTTGGGCTTAGTCATGAGAAAGGAATGCCACATGGCTCCTCTCTCATGCATGGATGCTACTTGGATGGGGCATCATGATGTAAAATTACAATTTGTATGAGGACCAAAGTGAAAAGGAGAATTAATTTAAAGAAAAATAATAAAATAAGAAAATTTAAGGGAGAGGTCAATAATTAAACAAAATATAAATAAATATGCTATGACACGAACTGTTGTAAAAAGTGTATTAGACAATAGTTAATATCTAAACATTGCAAATATATTTAATTTAGAAACGGTTATTTCAATCGTTAATAATTGTTGTAAATTATATTTTCAGCAACATCCATATAAGTGTTGCACTAAAACCGTTACAAAATAGGAGTTTTTTTGTAGTGACCCCTGGGATTCCGTCGCTTCTCACTCTCACATCACCCTCACTTCGCTAACCTTTCTTTTTTGAAAAGACGCAGCCGAATTGGAAAACGGGACATCCAAATGTTGATAATGTCTTCCTCACTCTCGTATAGGTGAACTTAGTTCGTTCAATGAAAAGGGATAAGAAGGATCCACTGGGAATGAATGGGAAGACTGGAGTAGCATCTTCATTAGGCGAAAGGAATTAGTCTCCACTAGCTCCATTCGAAAAACGAACAAGAAAAGGGTAACTATTTAGGTAGGAGGATGGATGTGGTCCAATGGCTAAAGCTCTGCCAGCTTCTTATAGACTAGCGGTCTCTAAGAGGAACTTTACCCCCCCGGGGGGCCGGATGGGATGGTAGACTTTTTCTTCGTCACTAGCTCACTTCGCTCGCCTTTGTAAGACGCAAGCTTCTGAAAGAAGGCAGATCTCCACTCATTCCTTTTAGGTCTTCACAGGCCAACTGGGATAAGCATTTTTTGAATAGGAATGCTCTTCTTCTCTGCTTTGATGAAGCGGGAATGTAGGTTTGATTCCTACTATGTCTGTGTGTCTATAGTGTGTCACGTTAGGGGACTAATGGAATGCCTTTTTCCTTTGACCAACGGGTCCTCAAACCAACTTGTCTTCAGTAAGGAAGTCTGTTTTCTTTCCCGAAAGTGGCACAAATTAAATCATCTTTATAGACGTCCAGTAACAATCTTTCTCTGGAGTAAAAGCAGCTCTTTTGTTGTCTTTTTGTCTGTCTGTGTGATCTGATCTAGTCATTCAGTGGTAAAGGAGAGCGTGAAAGTTGCCCGAAAATGGGAATGGTAGTGAAATCTGTTGTCAATGGATTCTGTGATCGAATGTCCAACTTTCTATAGTTTAGGAGTGAGCTAAGTCAGAGTCTTCCAGACTTGCGGGGCCGGTTAAAGCTTCCTTCGAGCGACTCATCTTACTAGATCTAAACTGATAACTATAGATTTGCTTTATTTAATGCAGCAGCCACCTCTTTTCGGTGTGCAGAGCTAGACAGAAGGCTAACAATTGCTACTACGTGGGAAGATGGCACATAATTCCTGCTGGTAAATAGAACCGTGAATTTTCTTACTGGGGCTCAATCACCCGTCCTCATGGATCGCATGGCTAGAGACTCATTGGCGACTTTATATGTGTGTGTGACGATGGTTTATATTGTAAAATAAGTCATTGTCGTGGTACACTAATAAAAAAAGTTTCAAAAATAAAAAATAGCATTATTTTGTTGGACTATGTTGAAACATTACCAATGGCTTATATAATGTTGTCTCAATTATTTTTTCTACAATTAAAAATCTATTAAACTTCTATTTATCTATTTTGGATACTCATTTTCTAAGGACGAAATCTGGAATTCTAACTATCTCTTGAACTTAACTAAAAATCTATTTTTAATTTTTGGAGCAATAAATTGTTGTATGTTTAATTTTAATTGAACTAGAGTCCACCCCACTCCGCAGGTCCGCCCTTGTCATTTTCTTCATATTTCTATAATCCAAATAGATATTATTAGTCAAAATTAAGGTATACGGTATACCTAGGATGTCACGCCCCGATTCGTAGAGTCATTTATTCACATATTTATCTCTTGGAATCGATCGTCCTCGCTTGGGCATGATGTCGTACAAGTTTGGTATTGCACTTGTACAAGGCAAAGATGGTACATAATTGATTATCTTCAAATAGGAACACATTGCAGCGGCAGAAGCAGAAAAATTGAAGTTATCGAGGACATTCTTTCTTATCGAATAGGAACACATTATTTGATTTGTAATAGCGGAAATGAGAAGATAACTTGTAGTCACAGAGAGGTATATAATAGTATTCTCTTTATTGATAATTGAAGAAGAGTACAAGACTCGTATTGAACTACAATGCTTATAATACATCTCACTTTACATTGATAGCCAACTGGACAATTATTATAAAGCTTACAACTGACACTTCGATACATTAGATTACAACTCGATATCGACTTGGCTCACAACTCACTGGTATAACTGATTACAATGTTCCATACATTATGCCCTTTATAGACAGAAGACATCATCTTTTGCAAGGAGAGCTTCTGTATGTCCAACAACTCTTCGATGCCGTGGGACCGATCAAGCCAATCTTCGTGTCAAAATATTCCAAGCACGAGCAGCTACCCACATAACGTGGGTCAGTATATCATCTATGTACTAGCGAGCAGAATCCAACCCACTCGCCTAAACCAACATATAGTGATCGATTTTAGCAAACATTTAATAGAATGATCTTTCTACTTGGGCCTAGCATCAGTTTACAGTTCTTGAGCAGAATTCATTGAAGTAAGTAAATATGCCATAGCATGGTATAGTATTTCTTTGTGTAAGGCATCATTTAAGCAACATTGAGTTAACACCTTGAGCATATTATGGAAATACTTCCTAGAAGGCATCGTTTAGCATACTTGGTGCTATCGTTCAACAGGTTATGGCCATATTCTAAAAGGCAACATCTTATCATCGTTGGTATTAACATGTTAAGCAATCCAGTTGAAGTTAATAAGTAAATAACCGTATCACATTTAAATGATTTCTGACCGATTTTTGATTCCCTGGCACCTACATAAAAATACAGGATAATATGTTATACTTACTCTGTCTGCACAAAATATTCATTAACATGCATCCTGACTACATGGTCGTTGGTGAAACTGCACTATAAAGGACTTTCCAACGGGTATTACAATGCCCATTCCAGGGTAGGTTACAAGCCTAGCCGAATGTTCCGTAATACCTCGTGCCACCATAGCACGACCAATGTTTTCTCCCAGGTTGAATCGATCCCAGCGCCCCAGGTACCATTCAAGGAAACTTATTCAGACTTCTACAAGTACGTCCATGACCATGCGAATGCGTGTCGACTCGATAAACACAAGTGTATGGTAAAATAACTGAAAGTAAGTAAAGCCAACAGTTCAACAGCTCATCTCAATTCTAAGTCGTGTTCAACGACTAATCATTCCATCATTACCATCATTCCACTTGGTGATCTCTATGATCCCAAGCCTCATCATTCCTCATTCATTGATTCATTGCAGCATTTCTCATAGCATTCCTCTCAACGAGGACCCAACAGCTTTTCATTCATTTCATTAGGAGAATTATTATTCAGTTCATTGCTTACACGAAAACAGACAACATCTCATTTCTTTACAACAATTATACAAAGATTACATGATTCAAGAGTCTCATTCAGTTCATTGTGTTAATAGCATAGCCAGTTCTTTCCCATGTATCAATTACACCGCATCTCATTATTCAAGTATTTCATTTGTTTCAGCAGCATTAAACATAAGGGACAATGTTATCAATTCTTTCTCAGGCATCAAGTCACATTAGCAGTTCAATGTTCATGTGTTGTTCATTTCAATATTTCTCAGCATAAATATCTCTATTATTCAGCAACTAAAATATGGGACATTTAGGGACAATTCAAAGCATTTCAATACTCTATTTTATTAAGCATGAAGGAGTAAGGAGGAGGAAGGACGGTTCCAGTCACTTGCATAAAAGGGTCTTCCTGTTCCGATCACACATAATTCTACTAAGCGTAGCTCCACCAGCGAGTCGCGATCCAATACCCATTCCATCTAGCCGGCTAAGAGACACTACATCAGTCTCAATTCTCCTAATTTCTAACCCGTCACGGTCCAATATTATGATCGCATCCAACAAGACAACCAAATGCCTCGCGCGGAGCAGGGCATTACATAATATACCACTCAGAAAAAGTTTTATTCTCGAAACTTAAGAGAACAACTCATCTTACTAATTTACTTAGTCACAACAAGTTACTCAATCAGCTTTTATTCAATATTCAGTTCATCACACTCGGCCCTTTCAACATAGCTGCCAACAGTACCATTTTAATCCATCAACGATTCGATCTATCTTTCTTTTTTTCAATTACTTGTAACTTCTCATTGATTCACCAACATTTTCCTTGTATTTCTATCTTGATCGCAACATATCACTTCGTTTGGATCCATACACATATTTTAGGCGTCCCTAAAATATATGTATTTCAGCCAAAGTTCGTGTTAGTGCGATAAACTCTTCTCATAATGTTATCTCAGTTGTAATCTATTACTTCGGCTGGATCTATACATATATTTTAGGCGTCCCTAAAACATATTTACTTCAGCCAACTTCCATGTTAGTGCGATTCGATGAGCCACGGTATAACCCTTTTTTCAAAATCCAACTTAGCATCTTTTCAATTGACTTATTACTTTATTCACTTGGCATAATTACTATCTTCCAGGCTGTCACGACTTGCGCGGCACAGGGGCGTCTCTGCTATGCTTCAGGCTACGGCGGATCGGGGCTATGTGTGATTCTTAACACGGCCACGGCGATGGGGCACGACAGCGGAGTGTGGCGACGAGCGGTGGTCAGGTGAGTAGTAATTTGGTGGTGGTGGATTTTTGGGGGGTTGGCCGAAGATAGGAGGAGAAGATGGTGAGGGCGGTACTGGCGAACGCCCACGCGATTTCTTGGCACGGTCGAGCACTGCTGGAGGCTCGGCCTATTAGTGGTAGAAGATGCCAGAGTTTGGGTTGTGTTTTTATCACGACCCGTACCCTAATTAGGGGCACGAGCACGTGGGTACGTCCAGCCTACATCGTAGAATCGGCGATAGAATGATGTATATGACGTCTGTAAATACTACAACTAAACAGTATAAGGGTACCTGTCATCTCCGTACGGAGGAATATAATATGGCATAACTCAATCACAAGATAAAACTAAGGTAGATAGCACAGAATAAAAATATGATAGAAGTGAAAACAGGAAATAAGTTCAAGATCCAACACAAGCCCAGAGATATAAACAACATCACAGAGTCACGAAATATAACATAGAATACTACAGTCTGAAACACTAGCTGGATCGCAGTCCAGGCAAACCTAACTAAGCTATACTACTCTGGGTGTGCAAAGTCTAGTGGCTCAACTAACAGGCCACAGTCCTGGACTAATTCTCCATCTATCTCGACCCCATAGTAGGTCGAGCAGTCTGTCTCAGAATCATCTGTAATATATCAACGGTATCATGTCAGAAAAATGAGCAAGTACAAATACTAACAGCAGTTCCATATGAATTGACAAATTCTATAAGAGACAATTATAATAAAATACAAGACAAAGATATATGATGACTTGGGAGCTATTCGGAAGTCGAATTACAACCCGTAAACCAAACAAAGTCCAGGGTTGTAACCCTTCTCCCGAACAGAACTTAGCCTCCAATCAAGGTTTAGCATAAGAGCATGTAGAACATGTGAGTAATGAATATCATAACATGGTGAGAAAAGTACTGAATATAGAACTGAGCAGGGTATATGATGTGATAAAATAAACATAAAATGTGCCTTGAATTATTAGAGCGTTATGTGATCGGCTTGGGAATCATGATCAGGCTTTCCATTTGACCGGCTATAAACAAGTGTACAACGGAGCAGGATCAGGCCGGCCACCATGGAAGGCTATGAAGAAGTAGGGTCAGGCTTTACCCATCGTGAGCGAGGGTATAGCTATGAACAAGTAATAAGTACAAGTGTGTAGAACAAGTAGGGATTTTGATCACACAACCACTAATAACTCCACATTCCTGAATAGTATAATGGATCCGGATATGACACGTCATGACACGGGATTCCATAAGAGGGTAGCAAGTCCCCTTAGGAATCAGTGTCTATACAAGTACAGGGAACAAAACAGGAAATGTACGAATATACTAAGAAAATCTAGGAACAACATCTCATGTCATGATCCAACATATACTAGTCCGTGAACTATCGTGTCTAGAAATCAAGTAAGACACTACAACTGAATCGGATATAGCAAATATCAGACAATGAAAACTATCAGTGAATGTACTCGCCTGTGGTCCTGAGCTGATAAGGTGAACATATGCTCAGAGTAATCACAGACCTAAAGATGAGATAATATAAGTCAAAATAGGGTTTAACAATGAAAGAAAAACTAATTTAAGTCATGATATGCAAGTCTAAGTCAAACTAGGTCAAACTGGATCATACTAGGTCATACTAGGCTAATATTGACCAACTATTGACTTTTGGTCAACTGGTCAACTCTGGTTTGGTTTCGGGTCAATTCTAGTCACTTTTAGGCTAAGTTTGACTTTCGGTTGACTTTTGTTGACCTTTGGTCAAAATGGTCAACCGAGGTCAAAACTAGTCTAAGAGCACCATTTCTGATCATTACCAACCAAGAAAACCAAATTCTACTTATATCTTAAACCTTAAATCACATACCTTATAGTTAGCTAATTACCTTAACTAGCTATATAACTCAACATGGTATTTGAATGCCAAACTAACTTCTAACAATACTACCTTCTAACCCAAACTAACTCTCAATCTAACTCTAAAATAAAGACTAACACTAACATAGGAACTAACCTATGAACTAACATCTAACATGCCTTACTAACCAATTATCCTATCTAGCAATATCCTCTAACATACCCTCTTATTAAATCCCCTCATAGACACTCACACACACACACACACACACACACACACAAAGGGGTTAAAGGACTGAAATGGATGGCTTTGTGGACTGATTTGGATTGGGAAATGGATGAATGTATGTATGAATGGGGGGCTGAATGATGAGTGGGTGGTCGAATGGATGATGGATGAATGGATGATTGAATGGATGCATGAAGGGATGGATAGGTGGATGACTGAATGGGTGAATGGATGGATAGATGAATGAATGGTGGATGAATGGTGAATGATTGAATGAATGGGTGTATGAATGAATGAATGAATGAATGAATAATGGATGAATGGTTGTATAGGTGAATAGATAGGGAGCTGAATGAATGGGGGAATAATTGATGAATGCGTGAATAGGGACTGCTCTATCACACTGCTGCAAGGCAGCTGTCCCGACCTGCTGCTACTGCTGTGTGCTTTGCTGCTGCAGCATTGCTCCTTAATAGCTGGTGCTGCTGTCCTTAATCCCTGCTACTGTTGTCCTTAATCCCCCCCTTCAACCAACACAACTACAACCACAACAACTCCCCTCCACTCTCTCTTCTCACTCTCTATTCATACTACTCTCTACTCTCCTCCACTCTCACTCAAACTCATACACAACCAACACCCAAACAAACCACACACCACACACACCATAACATATATATTTGACACACAATATATATATATATATATATATATATATATATATATATATATATGATACATTAAGATACAATATGATACATGAAGAACAACATTCTAGCATCTAAAATCTGAGATTAAATAGGAAATAAATCATTCACACAATATCTCAAACACAAGATGTGTCCAAAATTAGGAATTTTCGACTTGGACACAAAACTCACATCCTAATGATCTCCAAATGGATCCAAAATGGACACAAATGGAGACACAACCATGGGAGTCATTCATGGATACAAAATGAAATAGAGGAGAGATTTTACCTTCCGGGAGATCAAATCCAAAAAAACCCTCCCGATACGACACCGACACGAAAAGATCTCCAAAAGGACATGAACAAGATCCAAAACTTCCCAAACTAGCTAGCTTCTCCACTTGATTGAAATAGAGAAGAAAAGAAGAGGATTGATGAAGAAATAGATTGATTTGAGGTGGAATCAATGGAGGCTCCTCTCTAATTTGGGGAAAAACAAGAGAGAGTTTTTGTGGATAATAACAAATGAATAATGCTCATGCCTATCCCCCTATGTGGCCGGCCAAGACTAGGATAGGTGTCCCCATTTGCTAAGGTCTAAAATACCCCCCACTTGTCCTATTGATTTAAATTAAGAATAGGTTTTAGTTTGAGGCTAATTTAGTCTAGTTTAAGTCTCTAATTAAACCAAACTTAGTCATAAAATTTAGTCTAATCATACTAACTTAAATATTGTCATGTGGGCCATGTCTAACTAATGAGTGGGTCCCACTAGGTCAAAGCTACCCCGGGTCCCCAATACAAATCGGATTGAGTTAAAATTCGAACCCGACTCAAATAACCCCAAAATAATATCATAAATAATAAAATAATTTCAAAAAATTATTCTAAAGTGGAAAATGACCAAAATACCCCTGTTCTTGAAAACTGGGGGTGCCGGTTTTCTTTTCTTATTTCTAGTTTGTATTGCCTGTGTCCGATACAAAGGTTGTGGGTTGAAACTATAACCTCAGGGTCGGACCCGAGGTCGGTGGCTGACACGGACACTTGGACACAAAATTATGGATTGTGTTGGTGGCGATGGTGATGTCGATGAATTGTGATGGCCGGGAAGGCTACAGGGTTGTTGTGGCGTTGACGGGTGCAGTATGTGCTGGATGTTGATGATGGTGGTTAGCCAGTCGGAGGGGTCGTAGGAACAAAGAGATGTAGAAGATGTCGACGGAAAGGCAAAGTCTTTTGGAAGTCCCATGGTGGTGACAGATGTGGTGGCGTTGGCTCATGGGAGGTCAATTCCTATAGTTGATATATATATTATATATGGCTGGGAAGGTTTCTATTATATATATTATATGGATGTGATAAAATCATAAGGTCAGATCCACTATAGTCTGGAAAGGAAAGCATGGGTCATCATTTGTTAGGGATAGGGGTTAGTTTGAAAGCATTCTATCCGGAAAAGAACCACAATTTATGATACTTGCTCTACTAAGGAAATCTTTTCCTTATATAGTCGTTTATTATTATTAGAAATATATATAATCCCTTATTAGTCAATAACTAAACAAATCATAAATTAGATTTGATTAAATCTAAATCAATAATTGATCATAACAGTAAATTAAAATCGTAGCCGATATCATCAAATAATTCTAGTGGATAAGCCCTCACGAAACTTTATAGAAACTAAATACAGACAAATCTACTCGCAATAATAATTTAAAATATTATGCTATATTATCGAATATTTCAATCGTATGAATTCTAATTCTGGTCAAATAAGCGATCAACATAATACCTTAAAATAATATTTGATGCTATAAAATGATTTAGAGTATATTTTTATTCAATCAAGCCTTATTTAAAATAGTTTGACAAAAAATATTCTTATCAAAATGGATGAGTTTCCAATTCACTTTCGAGCGTTTGAAAGCCCAAGGTAATAACCATCCTATTTAGTAATGCAAGTGATGAGTTCAAAAAAAATATTATATATATATATATATATTTTTTTTTTATATTATATATATATATATATATATATATATATATATATATATATATATAATATTAAAAATATATATATATACATATATATATATTCTTATTAAAACCAAACATCATTTTCAAAACAAAATTTTAAACTAGTTATGAAATAAAGCAAAATAACGTCCATACGTTTCAAAAATGGAATATTTCAAAATACGAAATAAATAGAGTAGATAATTAAATAAAATTGAGAAAAAAATTAGGAAGAGGAGTTACACAGGCCATAACACTTAACATCAGGGACAACTCGTGTAAGCTCTCTATCCAAGCATAATATTTCTAACATTCGTACCAAGGATCTAACTTAGAGCTAACCATACTAAGAGTTCGCAACATGCAATCCTATTCCTTTCTGAATCCAACAATATTTATCACCGAGACAATTCATCTTTTCTAAAAGATACAATCCGATATCACCCACTATCGATTACCCAAGTCAGGGTATAATTCTATGCAACAGTCAAGGTTAACCCAGCTACCCGACTATAGATACAGATCAAACATTCTCATTATGAGCAGTCAATTCTACCTCATGGAACATTTCACTGCTCGGCATGCACCACTCAAGTCTTACCCTACGATTGTGCTTCCCACTTATGGCCGACATATAACTTTAAATAAAAAGGTCAAACATCTCTAAGGCACAAGCTGAAGCATATATCTCCTTAGGTCAATAATTATCACCACCATCTCTCGTTCAATGCCACCAGGTCATCCAATGGGTCGTCAACGGTCATCTATTATTCGGTTAAGTCTCTAAGGTTAGCTATACTGACAGCTAAACCTAATCATTCATGTGACTTCCCTAGAGTGGACAGCTACTTGGGATCTTGCTAGTTTCTTATTCTCAGGCCAACATGCAACCAACTATTCGAGGCAACTCTACCCAAACCTATGTGATTTAACTCAGTCTGAACAACTAATCGTCATTGTCTACTATGCCGACAATTGGTTATGTATCCCACGGTCGCTAGGTCAAGTCTATCTATCCACAGAGGCTCATTCTAGACTTACCCAATGATCGATTAAGATCGATCTATCAACATTACGGTCAATCCCAATCCGACACACGATTCTCATCGTTCTAATAATCCATCAAGTAAAATTTTCCAATGATTCAATTTCTATTCCAATTCCTTTGTACCCACACGAACCCATAAGCCAAGGCTAACTATTCAAGGGTCACTGATTCCGATAGTCTTAACATAACTATAGGATCATACTATTCGGTCCGTATGCTAAAGTCATACCGCTAAGTCATAAACCAACAATCTATATCATAACCAACAGTCACCTATACCGACATTATCCAACACGTTTGTAATTTCTAAATCCCATTCGTTTCTCAATCATCAAACTATCTTACGGTCATTCTTAAATCTCATGCAGCAAGGGTCGAGTAATTTATTCCATTCAATCCGATAATTTATGTATCACTTAACCATCCTCTAAGAAACACCAGTATTCAGAGTCACTACTTGTTATTATGTGATACACTTCAATTCCTCAGCATACCTACACTTATGCAACGACTATCTATTTCGCCAAGCTCAAGCTCAAACTTTACTTGATTCTGTAAAAACCCCTATTTTTTTTAAAATTATTTTTCTATTATTTTATTAGACTTCAAATTTAATTTATATAATTTATGGTTTTTATTAATTATTAAAAATTTCCTTAGCCATTGTTGAATTTTGGAACACAAGACTACCAAATTTTGGCACGGAAGATGTAGCAGTGTCCCTTGACTAGTGTACCAGTCATGCCGAGGGAAGCCTAGCCATGGTGATGTCCAAACTAGGAAAACTAGGCCAAGGTGTGAATGGAATTATTTAAAGTATTTTAATTGCTTCAAACAAAAAAACTATTTTAATTAAATATTATTTTATATATTGATTTTTAGAAACTCGGGTGGACCAAACCATCCCGAACTAGGGCCCGGACCGAACCCAATCCCATGTACGCATGTTGTGTGACCAACTATGGCCTTGTAGGCATATTTTAGATATGTATAAATACTTTCTAAATTATTTTAGAACTTTATGTACATTTTCTAAATTATTTAATTAATTGTGCTATTATTGGTATTTTATTATTAAATAAAATGGTGCAACCCTTTGTATAATTTTTGGACCCGGATAAGGGGGTGTAGTATAAGTCCACCAAGCCCTATTTGAATTATTTTTAATATTTATTTATTGTTAATATTATTTTGGTTATGATTAAATAAATATATTTATAATTGTTAAGTTACTGTTATTAATTTTATTTTATTTGTCAAACTAAATTTACAAATATGTAAATATGTCCAAAATAGATTCTACATAATATAAAATTTTTATTTAAATTTTATAGAGATTTATTGTGTATATATTTAGATATATTCAAATATATATATATATATATATATATATATATATATATATATATATATATATATATATATAAGACTAAAAGAAGAGAAGGAAAAAAAACAAAACAAAAACAAAAACATATATTAGTGGTGGTCGGCCCCACCATGGCCGACCACAACACAAAGTAAAAGAGCAACAGCAGCATGCTATTGCTTGTGCGCCCATTTAAAAAGGCAAGCAGTAGCAGCCATAAGCATGGCCGAACCCACCCCTCCCATTACACATGTATATATATACATATATACTTTTGACTCAAAAAAACAAAACAAAAAAAACCTAAACCCTAATCTCCTCCTCCTACCTCCTCTTTCCTCCTTCCTCCATCCTCCTCCCTCTCCTCGGCGTGCGTGTCCAACCTCGCCGGAGCGACAGCAGTCCCGTCTCCTGGTCATCGCGACAACAACAACAACAGATTCCCACTTTAAGGTACCCAACTTTCCCATTAGATTTCTCTCTCGATTCTAGTACGTTTTTAGATCCGTAAATTCGTGTAGAAAGCCCACATGACCCTCTTCAAGATCTCCCAGGTGGATTTTGACATGGCCATCCAACTTGCTTGAAAAATCGAGACGAAGTTGGAGAAAAACCACTTTTCTGAATATTAAAAAAAACTGTTTTGAAACATCAACTTGTCGGCCACTTTTCTCGCTGTCCATTAAACTTTCGTAAAAAATAATTTAAGGCAATCAAAGACAACATAACCGAGATTGTAACGCACCTTTTGGATTCACTTTTTATATAGTATGTAGAAACTTACACGTTGTTGAAGTTTTCCAAAAAATTATAAATTCTGTTTTCAAAAAGTGGAAAAACACCCGATACGGCGTGCGCCCCGACAAACCGGGCGACATGGTCGCGCACTATATGCATCAAAAGGCGCGTATTGATGTTGTCAACGTGTGGAAACTGACGGAACCCAATTTCGTTACATGTGCACGACAAAATCAGTGTGTATCCGTCGAGATACCCCGTATCGATCCTTTGCAAATTAAGTCACAACTTTGTGCACACTCATCACATCGCTATGAAACTTGCGCCATTGGACTCGAAATATTTTTCTGGTTCTGTGAGCCAAGTTTGGTCCGATTCTGAGACCGTTGATCGGGACACTATTTTGGCGGGCCCACAATCCCACTCAACGGGCGATTTTGTGCACGGCCCACCGGAATCCAAAATTGGACATACCGTTGGGTTCGCCTCATCAAAACAAACTATAGACATGTATTTGACGACTTTAGAGACCGTAGACATTAGGCACGCATTTCGGTACAAAGCGGGTCCAACGTCGGACATCGTTTTAACCCAAAATTACGATTTTGCCCCTGTTCCAGAATTTAACTTTTGGACAGGCATTTCCTAGATATATCTTTTATTCCAAAATCGTTCGTGATATTTGTTGCAGCATCTGGAGTCATCTGCGGGATTTGGCTTTTCTTGCTTTGTTTATTTGTCGGTTCAAGCTACTGGATTATTCTCTTTTGCACATAACCTCGGGCAAGATACCTTGCCATCTTTACTACTTATATTTAGCTGCATTTTATTTTATTTATTGTATCTATATTCCTTGTTTATTATTTTTTTTGCTTGTGGACCTAGAGTTAAGAGACTGCCGTCAATAGAGTGCATGTCATTGACTTTGTCACGATTGTATCACGAGTGTGTGTGTGAGTTGTGAGTATCATGTAGTGGTCACTTGCGTATTTGCTGATCATCCGTGCGCATGCATAGGAATAACTGTCAATAGATGCATGTTAGAAGACTTGACATTTATCTATTATAAAACCGTATGGTAGAAACGACACGTGTTGGTGTATCATGGTTACGATGCATGTACAGTATCATTGGGGGAAGGGGACAGCTACTAGCATAGGGGCTATATTTACTTTTTATACACAATATGGGTGATAGTGACTCGGATGAGCACTACGTGCTGCCCGGCCGATAGTGTCTCGGATGAGCGCTACTTGACGGACACTCTTTATTACTTGCTTGCGTGAATCCGTTACAGCCCCTGCGTAGAACATTGTCCTCAAAGTGCATATCACATAGATGGTTAGGAAGCCTGTTGTGTTGTAGTTTATAGTATTTTTACTTATGCAGTTATAATGGCATGTTCTTCCTGTATCTTGCTACGTCCCTCTGAGGACCTGGTTATCTCTCCAGGTGTGTGCTTTTATGGTTTACTGCAGGTGTTCTAGCAAGATTGTGGGCGTCTCTATTTCTTCGAAGATGATCGCTCTTGGTTTGTCTTGATGCTTTCATGGATCATTTTCTTGTATACTTTATCTCCTTGATAGTTGGTAGTGGACTTTGTCTCCACCCAACGATTGTACCATAAATATTCAAGTTGATTTTATACTATTATTCTTTTTATTGTGGATGAGATTTAGTCTGTCTTGGATTACTATATTTGACAGCTTATGTATACAATCAACTTATATATTGGAGTGTGCTTCGTATGTATGTAGCTGGCATGATACGTATATGGTCCCAAGTATTTTGGGACTGGAGCGTTACATGTTTTTGTGGTGGCCCATGCAGGTCGAGTTTGTCATTTCGGTTACGTAATTGTACCGATGTGATCCTGCAACATAGGATTAGAATCTAGGAATCTCATCCATACAGCTTGACCTCTTCCCTTGGCTTCAAATTCTGAACTCTCGATCGACTTCCTTGAATTGTATCTTGCTTGATTCCTTTCTACCGTTGTTTCTTATTTTTGTGCTTAGTGTCAACTAGAAAGATAACTACACTAGTATATGCTCATAGGTCAAACACATGGCTAGAATGGTTATATGGCAATTGGAATACATTTAAGATTCTAACTGAGTTAAAAAAAGTTTTTTTTTTAAATGTGTGATTTAATGATTAGTAATTTGTAAAGTAGGATATTGCCACGGAAAGTTTTAGTCTTGAGATTTCTAAATCGTAAACACCATAGGATTGATACTGCAGGAAGGAGAGGAAAAATAAAAATAAAAATATATAGCTAGAATCATTATACCATAGATTTAAGAAATTGATTGAATTTTTGAGTTTTGATATTTATGAATTATGGAGTTATAGTTATACACCTTTGAACAAATGTAAAATCGATTTGATTTTCGAGTTGTGATATTTATGATTTATTGGAATATAGTTATACACCTTTGAACAGTTATAAATTTGGTTTAAAAATGATCTTAGATTTTAAATATGGCAGTATAAATTATTTAAATTTGAGTCATACAACTTGTAATTTTTGTGTTTAGTAAATTTTGAATTTTAAGTGGAAGTAACGATGGCGAATTTTGGTTTAAAATATTTGAAAGTTATGAAAATAATTTTTCAGAAATTTTTATTTAAATGGTGTCCTATGATTGAGGATTTACAAATCTATTTAGATTTTTGGTAAAAAAAAAAAAGATTTTGACTGATGAGATTATTTGAAATTTTAGTTTAATGAAGAATTGCTAATATTAAAATTTTGGGAGAATTTCGAAGGATGTGATGGAAAGTTATTTTGATTGAATAAAGGAAGTCACCATTTAAAAGTTGTGATTTTGTTGGAATAAACTTAGCATGAATAGAAGTTAAAATTGATGAGAGCATTGATCTTAATTTTTGGGATTGTTTTTAATATGCTAAGAGTTTTATTATGAGTTATTTGAAAATTTTAGAGTGTTAAATTTTTGATTGATTGCAAAATTTTTATGGATTCGTAAATTATGAACTCTTGAGTTAAATAGTTGAATTTAAACGTTAATTTTGGAAAAGGTTAGTAGTAACGTGATAAAATTTTGCTTTGATATTTATGAGAGTGATTTAAATTTTTATGATAAATTTGAACGGCTTGGAGTGAATACAAATTTTGGTGGTTTATCTTTGAAAGTTTAATTTTGAAACTTTTGGAGGAAACTTGAGTTAAAATTTTAATGGTAGGCCATCGAGATAGCTCTAATAAGATAGATGTACTCCACACTAATTGCCATGTCACTTATGACCATGATAGTAGTATATACACAAATGTTGTTAGTCATCTACCCAGCTATGTGACTGTATCTCCACCTCGACTTACTCGACCTTCCTTCAATTCTAGATCTTTTAATTGTGACCTTCTAACCCACTTGCAATTTGAATAACGAGTTAACGGTTCCTTAACTGTATCCATCTAGGAGACTATCTTCTCTCCGAAATTGTGTTCCTAAATTATTTTTACTGGATTCTTTAATTAATTTTATTTTATACTTTAACTTGATCTTCTTTATTTTGTGCATTAATTATCCCCTCGTGAACTCCCACTTTCTATTTTTGATCTTCTGGCGTCCCCTACCGTGACTTGTATGTTTGGAGTACAACACTACACTTTCCTTCCCAACAATTTTATATATAAGACCTAGACAAGCCCACCTTTCTGTAGACATATCATGTCCCACCAAAACTTATCTCCTTGTACTCTATTTCTTGATATGACCTTATGGTCAAAATGGCCAAACTATAATCTTTACCAAGATACTGATATATTTTTGACCACGGATAGGGATTCCATCTCGACTCAATTCTTTCGACCGATATGTGATTGTGTTCTACTAAATTACTTAAATGCTTAAATTTGTACTCTATCTTGATTGCTTGACCCATTGTACCATGATACTATTAGTTTAACTCTTATAAGTTGGGTAGAATAACTCACCACCTAACAAACATTTTTCCTTGTGAACCACATTGGTAAGTTCACTTAGATTATAAATTCAGAGGACCCTACCTTATCTAGTCTACCAAGCCATAAATGAAGAAACAATAAGACAACTATATAGGCCCAAACTTCGGGCGAGCCTTGATTTTAAAAGATCTGGGACTATTTAAAATTTTCTTCATCAGTACCTCCCTTGCTCATATTTTGACTATCTCACACTGCTAACGTAGCTTCAGTTTTGCAAGCTTATTTCGTTATCAAGCTTGATCATGACATATTTTATTGGGTGCACCCACTAACATATTGTCTAATCAGAACTGGTGTATGATGGTCTGATCAACCTATTGCACTTTGGTTTGCTTATCACATATTATTCTACGTGGATGAAGACATAGTAAACTTGTCTTAGAGTCTCATCCGCGACAGCCTTGACAATTTGACAATTCTCTTTTGAATTATTTTTGCCGCCTATGAACCCCGTAATTCGTACTCAATACATAACACCGTCTTTGAAACCTTTGTTGTTCTTGTCTTTCACTTATTTTGGAAAGACAAGGCACTGTACTTGCTAGATAGACTCAAGGTATCATCTTTGGTTGCCCAATCGGTTAATTATACACAAATGTAGATAGCCACCGACCGACTCATGTGGCTGAATCCTCGCCTTTAACTACCCCTCATTCTTCAACTCTAGAATTGTTATCGTGTCCTTCCAATTGTTCTTGAGCACTCGAGAATGATGCTAATCATTCACTTAAATCAAATTCTCAATCGAGGCGATTAGTCTCCAGTCCGACACACGAGGCTCATTCTAGACTTACCCAATGATCGACTAAGATCGATCTATCAATATTACGGTCAATCCCAATCCGACACACGATTCTCATCGTTCTAATAATCCATGAAGTAAAATTTTCCAATGATTCAATTTCTATTCCAATTCCTTTGTACCCACACGAACCCATAAGCCAAGGCTAACTATTCAAGGGTCACCGATTCCGATAGTCTTAGCATAACTATGGGATCATACTATTCAGTCCGTATGCTAAAGTCATACCGCTAAGTCATAAACCAACAATCTATATCACAACCAACAGTCACCTATACCGACATTATCCAACACGTTTGCAATTTCTAAATCCCATTCATTTCTCAATCATCAAACTATCTTACGGTCATTCTTAAATCTCATGCAGCAAGGGTCGTGTAATTTATTCTATTCAATCTGATAATTTATGTATCACTTAACCATCCTCTAAGAAACACCAGTATTCAGAGTCACTACTTGTTATTATGTGATACACTTCAATTCCTCAGCATACCTACACTTATGCAACGACTATCTATTTCGCCAAGCTCAAGCTCAAAATTTACTTGATTCTGTAAAACCCCCTATTTTTTAAAATTATTTTTTTATTATTTTATTAGACTTCAAATTTAATTTATACAATTTATGATTTTTATTAATTATTAAAAATGTCCTTAGCCATTGTTGAATTTTGCAACACAAGACTACCAAATTTTGGCACGGAAGATGTAGCAGTGTGCCTTGACTAGTGTACCAGTCATGCCGGGAAAAGCCTAGCCATGGTGATGTCCAAACTAGGAAAACTAGGCCAAGGTGTGAATGGACTTATTTAAAGTATTTTAATTAAATATTATTTTATATATTAATTTTTAGAGACTCGGTTGGACCAAACCAGCCCGAACTAGGGCCCGTACCGAACCCAATTCCATGTACGCATGTAGTGTGACCAACTGTGGCCTTGTAGGCATATTTTAGATATGTACAAATACTTTCTAAATTATTTTAGAACTTTATGTACAATTTCTAAATTATTTAATTAATTGTGCGATTATTGGTATTTTATTATTAAATAAAATGGTGCAACCCTTTGTATAATTTTTGGACCCGGATAAGGGGGTATAGTATAAGTCCACCAAGCCCCATTTGAATTTTTTTTTAATATTTATTTATTGTTAATATTATTTTGGTTATGATTAAATAAATATATTTATTATTGTTAAGTTACTGTTATTGATTTTATTTTATTTGTCAAACTAAATTTACAAATATATAAATATGTCGAAAATAGATTCTAGATAATATAAAATTTTTATTTAAATTTTATAGAGATTTATTGTGTATATATTTAGATATATTCAAATACATATATATATATATATATATATATATATATATATATATATATATATATATATATATATATATATATATATATATATAAGACTAAAAGAAGAGAAGGAAAAAAAACAAAAGAAACAAAAACATATATTAGTGGTGGTCGGCCCCACCATGGCCGACCACAACACAAAGTAAAAGCGCAACAGCAGCATGCTATTACTTGTGCGCCCATTTAAAAAGGCAAGCAGTAGCAGCCATAAGCATGGCCGAACCCACCCCTCCCATTACACATGTATATATATACATATATACTTTTGACTCAAAAAAACCTAAACCCTAATCTCCTCCTCCTTCCTCCTCCTTCCTCCTCTTTCCTCCTTCCTCCATCCTCCTCCCTCTCCTCGGTGTGTGTGTCCAACCTCGCCGGAGCGACAGCAGTCCCGTCTTCCGGTCATCGCGACAACAACAACAACAACAGATTCCCACTTTAAGGTACCCAACTTCCCCATTAGATTTTTCTCTCGATTCTAGTACGTTTTTAGATTCGTAAATTCGTGTAGAAAGCCCACATGACCCTCTTCAAGATCCCCCAGGTGGATTTTGACATGGCCCATCCAACTTGCTCGAAAAATCGAGACGAAGTTGGAGAAAAACCACTTTTCTGAATATTAAAAAAACTGTTTTGAAACATCAACTTGTCGGCCACTTTTTTCGCTGTCCATTAAACTTTCGTAAAAACCAATTTAAGGCAATCAAAGACAACATAACCGAGATTGTAATGCACCTTTTGGATTCACTTTTTATCTAGTATGTAGAAAGTTACACGTTGTTAAAGTTTTCCAAAAAATTATAAATTCTGTTTTCAAAAAGTGGAAAAACACCCGATACGACGTTCGCCCCGACAAACCGGACGACATGGTCGTGCACTATATGCATCGAAAGGCGCATATGGATGTTGTCGACGTATGGGAACTGACAGAACCCAATTTGGTTGCAAGTGCGCGATGAAATCAGTGCGTATCCGTCGAGATACCCCGTATCGATCCTTTGCAAATTAAGTCACAACTTTGTACACACTCATCATATCGTGATGAAACTTGCGCCATTGGACTCGAAATATTTTTCTGGTCCTGTGAGCCAAGTTTGGTCCGATTCTGAGACCGTTAATCGGGACGCTATTTTGGCGGGCCCACAATCCCACTCAATGGACAATTTTGTGCACGGCCCACCGTAATTCAAATTTGGACATACCGTTGGGTTTGTCTCATCAAAACAAATCTGTAGACATATAGTTCGATAATTTTAGAGATCGTAGACATTAGGCACGCATTTCGGTGTAAAACGGGTCTAACGTCGGACATCGTTTTGATCCAAAATTACAATTTTTGTCCCTGTTCCAGCACTACCAAAATAAGTCAAATCAGCGACGAAATTAGCGACGTTGAAGGAAGACGTCACCAAAAAATTTTATATTAGCGACGTCCTCAAAAAAGACGTCGCCAAACGACACTATTTGCGACGTCTAGCGACGTCTACCGACCGGCTTTAATTTCATGAAAGATAACATCACAGAATAGTCGGTAAACGTCGCTATAGTTTTTACAGTAGTGACGTTTAACGACGTTTCAATTTGTCGTCGCTAAGTTTTTAACATAGGGCATCGGGTTTTCTTTTCCCTCCACTCAATCGAGCCCGAAATTTTCGAGCCCCAAATTCTCGAGCCCCTAATTTTCGAACTCCCTCCCCGATCTCCAGCCCCCCTCTGCCTACAGCCCGGCACCGTGACCCCCCTTCCCCTCCGCAGGCGCTCCTTCTCCTCCCCTCCGTCTACAGCCCGGCGCCGTGACCCCCCTTCCCCTCCGCAGGCGCTCCTTTCCCTCCCCTCCGCCTACAGCCCGGCGCCGTGACCCCCCTTCCCCTCCACAGGCGCTCCTTCCCCTCCCCTCCGCCTCTGCCTTCGCCTCTGGTTCTCCTCCCCTCCGGTGACGCCCCTCCTGATCAACCCCTTCGGTCTCGGTAAACCCTAACCCCCACTCTTGTAGTATAGTTTTATTAAGTGACAATGAATGAGAAGTTCGGTTCTATTTGAATTAAGTGACTATGAATGAAGAGGGGAAGGGGGCTATTTGGCTCTGATTATTCCTTTTCTTCTTCTAAAAATTGTTACTATTTTAAATTAATGTGGTCTATCTTCCTGTGTACACCACTGTTTTGAGTGTCTTGAGTAAGTAGAGGGTGCCATGTTATGAGTGTGGTGCTCAGTGAATGAACTGTCATTTATAGTGTACATGTGTCAAATGAGTAAATTTGTGAGTTATTCTAGTGGAAGTGAACTGTCACTTGACAGTGCATATGTGTTAAGTGTCTTGAGTGTCATGTGTTGAGAGGGAAATCTGTCCTGGTGACAGCAGAAAGTTATTGTGTGTATGTGTCTGTGTGAGTGAGTGTTGGATATTGGTAGAGAGTGTGGGCTTATGGGTTCATAGTGATGCCCTTTGTTGCTTACTGTTTTGCTTGTTTAGCTTGTGCAGTCAGTTGGATTTGATATGTAATTTTGACTAGATATCACAGCCTACAACCCCCTAAGTGCACAGTGGCTCAATCCTGCTATAGGTTTCAGCCGAGCCTAGTAGATGCATATCCTGCATCCTCACTTGAGTCACAACCTGTACCCCCTCTGTTTTGCTTACATTACTGATACCCTCGTGTATCAGAGATGCATATCCTACCCTTAGCTTAGACATTAGTCAATTCTTTACCTATGTTTCAGTTAAGTTATGTAACTAATGGATAGGCTAATAAACAATCCCTTTCTGAGTTTGGCCATTGCTAGTATCAGATGTTATGGTGACACTTGGTATCGGTGGTTAGATATTGTTCAGTCCTAACTTGCTTTAATAGTGTTTTGGCTCTATCCCAACTTTATTATGTTTCAATCCATTTTATATTAGGCACCCTAGATGGTAGCAGTCGACTGATACCCTAAAAACTTCAGTATCAGAGCCTTGAATGTTGGCATCAGATGGATTAACTTCATATTGTCCTTCATTCCCTGTACTATCAGACTAGATGTGGTTCTGTCCCTATATTGATTGTATGCTTTCTAGTTATCATTTATTAAGCATTAAATTAGAAACATACATGCATATCATTCACTACCTTGACTTTCCCCAGTAACTTCCTCCAATTAACTCAATCCCTCAGTCGAGCTACTATTTCAAAGCTTTGACACTTGCATATCATTCACTACCTTGATGTATCTATCTTACAGAATTATGGAGCTGAATTACTATCTGCGGAATCGTATGTGGATGTACAACCGTCATCCCGATGACATGTGCGGTGTACGGGATGAATTCATGGAGGGTGTACACCAGTTCCTACAGTTTGCCAAGGCGTTCCCTCAGTACATGGACGGTACCAAAATTAAGTGTCCATGTGTGAGATATCGCAACTTGAAATATCATCCAGAAGTGGATGTCACGTATCATTTATACTCGAAGGATTTCATGCCGAATTACTATCAGTGGAGCGAGCACGAAGAACTTGTGTCTTTAGCATCGGAGTACGAGCCTTATGTGGATGTCCACAACAACGCTCCTTAGGACGATGGGTTGGTAAACATGGTTTTCGACGCGGCCGGGCCTAGTTTCGATCCGGATGATCATGATGCACCTGAGGAGGCACCGAACCCCGATGCTGCATAGTTCATGGAGTTGCTGGAGAATGCAAGGACTCTATTATATCCTGGTTGTGAGGATCATTCACCGTTGGAGGTGGTTACAAGATTGTTGAGCATCAAGTCCGATTTTAATATGTCGCAAGATTGCTACAACCGTCTTATGGAGTTGCTTATAGAAATATTGCCTGAGGGTGCGAAGTTGCCTAAAGACTTCTACCGGTCTAAAAGGATGGTTAGATCGCTCTGGATGAGATATAAAAAAAATCGATGCCTGTTGCAACGGGTGCATGTTGTACTACAAAGACGACAAGGATGAAGACGCATGTAGATTTTGTGGTATCGATCGCTACAAGGCATGTGGTAGAGGAAAGTCTGTCGGTGCCAGGAAGCCTACCTCTTCGATGCACTACTTGTCGTTGATGCCGTGGTTGCAGCGGTTGTTTATGGTGAAGGAAACTGCAGAAAACATGAGTTGGCATAAGCGGGGACATACCGAAGGAGTGTTGGATCACCTTTCTGATGGAGAAGCATGGAAGCACTTTGATCGAGAGTATCCAGATTTTGCTTCTGATCTGCGTAATGTCAGATTAGGTCTCTGCTCCGACGGTTTTACCCCATTCGGACTTTCGGGATCCCAGTATTCATGTTGTCCTGTGATCGTCACCCCGTACAATCTACCGCCTTGGATGTACATGAAGACTTCGTATATGTTTCTCACCGTTATTATCCCAGGTCCGAACAATCTGAAAAGGAATATCGATGTGTATTTACCGCCATTGATTGATGAGTTGAATCAGCTGTGGGAAGTAGGTTCCAACACGTACGATGTATCTAGGAAACAAAATTTTCGGATGCGGGCAGCACTTATAAGGACCATCAACGACTTTCCGGCCTATGGAATGTTATCTGGATGGAGCAGCATGGTCGTCTTTCATGTCCGTATTGCATGGACAGCACTAAGGCTTTTCGTTTGAAACACGGAGGCAAACCGTGCTTCTTCGATTGTCATCGACAATTTCTGTCGAAGGATCATCCGTACCAGAGGAACATGAATGCTTTTCGTGCTGGCATTATGGAGAAGACTAATCCCCCGCCAAGGTGGCCCGGATACACGATATGGGAAGAGGTAAAAGATTTACCAAGAGCTATTGAGCAGCCTGCTACGGACTACAAGTGTGACGGATTTGGTCGCACTCATAACTGGACGAAGAGGAGTATATTCTGGGATCTTCCATATTGGAGCACCAATCTGATTAGACATAACCTTGATATCATACATATCGAGAAGAATGTATTTGACAATATAATTAATATTGTAATGGATGTAAAGGGGAAGACGAAAGACAATCCAAAGACTAGATTGGACTTGGAAGAAATATGTAGACGTCCTGCATTGCATTTGATAGAGGACGGGAATGGGAAGTTGAAGTCGCCTAAGGCAATTTTCTCACTGGAGAAGGAGGATAAAGTGAGGCTTTGTAGGTGGATTCAAGGTCTGAAATTTCCAGATGGGTATGTTTCGAACTTGAGAAGATGCGTCGACCTCAAGGAGAACAAACTGACAGGTATGAAGATCCATGATTGTCACGTATTCATGGAGCGGTTAATTCTGATTGCATTTTGGCAATTCTTACCGCAGGCAGTTTAGGATCCATTGACGGAGCTTAGTATATTCTTCAGGGACCTTTGTTCTAAGAAATTGCTCGTTGATCGTCTAGAAAAGTAAGAGAAGGACATTGCGGTAACACTGTGCAAGCTAGAGAGGGTGTTCCCTCCTGGATTCTTCGACTCTATGGAGCATTTGCCGATTCATCTTTCCTACGAGGCACGTGTTGGTGGACCCGTCGAATATCGATGGATGTACCCGTTCGAGCGATATTTGAATCACCTAAAAAGAAAGATAAAAATAAGGCTCGGGTCGAGGGTTCTATTTGTGAAGCCTATATTCTCGAGGAGATTACAAATTTTTTCTCCTCCTATTTCAAACCTCATGTTGCTACGAATAGAACGAGGGCGCCGAGAAACGACGACGGATATGAAGAATTTAATGATGGAATACTGAAAGTATTCAATGCGTCCGAAAAGCCTTCGGGGAAAATAAAGAAGAGATATTTGAATGACGAAGAGCTAAGGGCTGCTTAGTTGTATGTATTACTCAATTGCGACGAGGATGAAGTGGAGAAGCTAGAGGGGTAAGTAACTCAGGATGATGAGTTTATGTCATCTCAATGTAATAGTATAAGCTAATATTATTGTACTAATCGGCGGTTGCTTCGTTGTTTTCCAGCACATATAATGATGAGTTGAGGCTGGTTAGACCCTACCTAACAGACGAAGCATTAGAACAAAAAATGAGATGTCATTTTCCTTCTTGGTTGAGCGAATATGTAAGTAGCTCGGTAATTACTGGCCTCTTCTAATGCAACTACACAATAAATAACTTATTATCGCTTCTTTGATATTCAGGTCGATCGTCTAATTTCACCCGAGATTGAATTAATTAGAACTCTTGCCAAGGGACCAATTATTTTTGTTAAAATATAGCCAAGTTACTGTGTCAATGGCTTTCAGTTCAAGTCGACAAATGCTCCGATCATAGACAGCTTCCTGGATCTTGATTCCACGAAAAATAGTTGTTTGTATATCAAGTCTTCGAACTACAAAGACGTCAATCCAGGAAATGTTTTCTTTGGCATCTTGTGAGAGATTGTGGAGTTGTCATATAATAATGGCAGAGAACCTGCAAAGATCGTGTTGTTCAAGTGTGAATGGTTCGATCCGATTGAAAATCAAGGTTGGAAAATTGACAAGCATGGTCTTCTGGATATAAACTACAAGCGTAGATATCAAGGCTACGAACCGTTTGTCCTAGCAACTCAGGCTCAGCTCGTGTACTTAACAGCTTATCCGAGACGGGGAGCAACGAAGTCTGACTGGTGGGCAGTATGCAAGACTAAAGCCAGAGATACTTTTGATGTTGACGAAAAAGCTTACCAGGAGGACGAGCTACCTCTTGTAACTAATATTGTCGATATGGACTCCACGGAAGTTACGCATTACACGACACATAATATAGAAGATGTAGAATTATCCGAAGAGGAAGACGAAGCCGACGAAGGCGAAGATGAAAGTGAAGATGAGGAAAAAGAGGAAGATGAGGTCGAGGAAGACGAACAAGATGATTATTCTGAAGATGATTGAGAGAGATATACTTATCTGAACTTAGATGTTTCTTCTAAAATATATTATCTGGACTTAGATGTTTATTGTAGAATGTATCATCATATGTTGTCTTGGTTATTATCTTGTCTTTGTTGTACTTTCATATTTTTAGTCTCTATTATTTGTTGTACTTTCATATTTTTAGTCTCTATTATTTGTTGTACTTTCATATTTCTAGTCTCTATTATTTGTTGTATTATCATATGTTGTTATCAGGTATGGCAGGTCGTCGCGGAGCGTTCCGAGGGGGACGACGAGGTCACTCTCCTCCGGTACTTCCTACAGGTACTGCTAGAGGATGGAGTTTTCCTTCGGTACCTCATTCTGGTACCGGCTCTGGATCCTCGTCGCAGATTACTCCTTTATATCGGACAGTAGGTGGGCCTGCTGGGAGTCACGTGGCATATCTCCTGGGACGAGCAGTTCCAGGCCTGTTGAGAGTGCTCGCCCGTCTAGCGTTCCTACTGCTGATACGACGATGGAGACAGATGAGCAGATGGCGGAGGATACGGCGACGGTCGAGGCGGCGGCGCCGACGGCCGACCAGCATCATGCAGATGATGCGTGCGCACCTCCGGAGGAGAGGAGGACGGAGATCTGGGCCGACGGTACAAAGTAGATGTTTTGGTTTATAATTTTTTTTCTTTCTACTTTTATCATAAATTAACTTTTTTCATGAATATAATATGTTTGTATAGATATCGTCCCCCAGAGGTACAGAGACATCTAGGCCACATGCTGAGGCATAATTATGGTGGTGCTTGGATTACTACTCTGATGCTCCGGACGAGAGGAAGGCCTTCTGGTTTGCGCGCTTCAAGGTTAAAATATATTTGCTTTTAACATGAATCATATAATTTTTGTATATTATATATAACGGATAAATATTTGGTTTGTGCTCGTCTAGGATATGTTTTTCTATCCACCGCACCGGGCCGAACTTATCGAGGGAATGTTTTCTGCCATTGCTGCCAAGCTGATCCGCGACTCTATCAATGATCAGAAGGATCGTGATCGTGCCGGAAAGCCGATCCAAGGTTGGATCACCCCTGATCAGTGGAATGCGATGAAGTCTCGATTCGACGAGCCAAGGTACAAGGAGAAGGCCAAGGCGGCTAAGCAACATGCTTCGAAGTGGTGCGGTGGGTCGATTCCGATGACGGAACATTTCTGTCGTCTGGTATGTCTTCCTCTTTTAGAAATATTATTTTAATGCAAAACTGATAAATTACTACTAAGATAATATATTTAATTACAGGTAAGGAAGGTCGGTAACGCCGACATGGTGACCGTCTTCCTGGCCACCCATCGGAAGGGCGAAGGCCTTATTGACGAGAGGGCCGAGCAGACCTATGTAAGTATTACAATACGTTATCTTAATTTAATACTTCGTGTCAATTTTAATATAACTTAGTAAATATGATACAAATAAATATTCATGTAGTTAGTAATAATAAGTACACTAATTAGAAATTAGAAATAATAAGTGCATTAATTAGAAATTATTAATAATAAGTACATTAATTAGAAATTAGAAGTTAGTAATAATAAATACTTTCTAGGCCGAGTATCAGAGGCTGCGGGAACGGGCGGCTGCTAGTGCACCTGTTGCAGGAGAGGCCGGTACTTCCTCGCAGCCCACTCAAGCTCCATCGACGGACGAGCTGTGGATGGCCGCCGCTGGTGGACTTCGTAGGGGTACGTACTACGGTACGGGATCCTATGGCACCCTAGTTGCGACCCAGTCCTCTAGGACATCTCCTGCTAGTGTGCATGGTCCACAGCCGTCCCAGGAGTCTGCCCGAGTCCACCAGATGATGGAGTCTCTCCGTGACGACCTGCTACGATGGATCGAGGAGCAGTCTCAACACCCTACGGAGGATCCTGCACTGCTAGTACGATTGGATGCACTCGACCGCGATATTATGGACCTCAGGAGACAACTGAGAGAACAGAGCGCATCGTTGGAGGGTTAGAGCGCACGGTGACGGAGCTGCAGACAGGACAGGTGACCATGGCCGAGAGGATGAGATTGGCGTAGGAGTCGATGGTCCAGAGCAGTGATAGAATGTTATCTATCATGGATTCATACCACCAGCGACTTACAGTGTTAGAGCGTGCTGGTCCTTAGGGTGCGCCTTCATCGTCGTCGACTCCGCCACCTCCACCGCTTTCTTCTTCGACACCGACTCCACCGACGTCACTGCCTGCTCCGTCGGTATCGATTTCACTTGAGGAGTATGAGTTGTTCTTATCCCTTCGTCGCGGCGGTGTCCCTCCTGCACCAGATTCCTAGTAGTCCTAGTTAGGACTGTTTCTTTGTGTTTGTTTCATTCTTTGTTTGTGACTTGGATATTTGTTGGTTGTGTAGATTTGGATGTTTGGATCCTATTCTATTTGTTGGTTGTGTGTAGACTTTGGTTATTTGGTTGTAGACTTTGTTATTTGGTGTAGAATTGGTTATTTGGATACTTGTTATTGTGTGA
This sequence comes from Iris pallida, assembly GCA_029216955.1. NCBI lineage: Eukaryota > Viridiplantae > Streptophyta > Magnoliopsida > Asparagales > Iridaceae > Iris > Iris pallida. Next base: position 39,561 of record JANAVB010023590.1, read on the forward strand.
TTGTTATAGACTTGGTTATAGGGACTGAAACCTGTGTACAGTGAGAAATGAATATTCTGAGAACTGGACATTGTATGATTGTTGTAGACGTGGTTATAGGGACTGAAACCTGTGTACAGTGAGAAATGGGTATTCTGTGATTGTTTGGATCCTATTCTACAGTGAGAAATGGTTATCTTTTTAAACTGCCGGGAGAAATGGACATTCTGTATTTTATTTTTTTTATTTTTTTGCAGATTTATCGACGTTTACCGACGTCCACCGACGTAAGTTTGCGTCGATAAACGTCGGTAAATCTGCGATATTATCCAGGGCACCGACGTTTAGCAACGTCATTATATGTCGGAGAACGTCGGTAAACGTCGGTGCACGTCGGTAATCATCCCAGGAATTCCCAGGATTACCGACGTGTAGCGACTTTGGACATGTCACTAAACCACCGACGACTCGACGGTAATCCGTCGGTAAAGGTACCGACGCGTAGCGACACGAGGTAATATGTCGCTAATACAACGACGACACGACGGTAGACGTCGGCAATATACCGACGTATAAATACGTCGGCAAACATCGGTACTTGCGATGTTTGGCGACGTTTAGAAGATCAGCGACTTACATTTCCGCGACCAGCCCAAAACGTCGGTAATTTCGTCGCTAAATATTTTTAGCGACGAAAATTGTCTTTTTTGCGACGTCTTTAGGCGTCGCTAAAACGACTTATTCTGGTAGTGCAGAATTTAACTTTTGGACAGGCGTTTCCTAGATATATCTTTTATTCCAAACTCGTTCATGATATTTGTTGCAGCATCCGGAGTCATCTGCGGGATTTGGTTTTTCTTGCTTTATTTATTTGTCGGTTCGAGCTACTGGATTATTCTCTTTTGCACATAACCTCAGGCAAGACACTTTGCCATCTTTACTGCTTACATTTAGTTGCATTTTATTTTGTTTATTGTATCTATATTCCTTGTTTATTATTTTCTTTTGCTTGTGGACCTAGAGTTAAGAGACTGCCGTCAATAGAGTGCATGTCATTGACTTTGTCATGATTGTATCACGAGTGTGTGTGAGTTGTGAGTATCATGTAGTGGTCACTTGCGTGTTGGCTGATCACCCGTGCGCATGCGTAGGAATAACTGTCAATAGATGCATGTTAGAAGACTTGACAGTTATCTATTATAAAACCGTGTGGTAGAAACGACACGTGTTGGTGTATCGTGGTTACGATGCATGTACAGTATCATTGGAGTGAGGGGACATCTACTAGCGTAGGGGCTACATTTACTTTTTACACACATTATGGGTGATAGTGACTCGGATGAGCACTACGTGCTGCCCGGCCGATAGCATCTCGGATGAGCACTACTTGACGGCCACTCTTTATTACTTTCTTGCGTGAATCCGTTACAGCCCCTACGTAGAACGTTGTCCTCAAAGTGCATATCACATAGATGGTTAGGAACCCTGTTGTGTTGTAGTTTATAGTATTTTTACTTATGCAGTTATAATGGCATGTTCTTCCTGTATCTTGCTACGTCCCTCTGAGGACCTGATTATCTCTCTAGGTGTGTGCTTTCATGGTTTACTGCAGGTGTTCTAGCCAAGATTGTCGGCGTCTCCATTTATTCGAAGATGATCGCTCTTGGTTTGTCTTGATGCTTTCATGGATCATTTTCTTGTATACTTTATCTCCTTGATAGTTGGTAGTGGACTTTGTCTCCACCCAACGATTGTACCATAAATATTCAAGTTGATTTTATACTATTATTCTTTTTATTATGGATGAGATTTAGTTTGTCTTGGATTACTACATTTGACAGCTTATGTATACATACAAGGTTTCCATATATTGGAGTGTGCTTCGTATGTATGCAGCTGGCATGATACGTATCTGGTCCCAAGTATTTTGGGACTAGGGCATTACAGATTCTATCATTCGACGATCCAGATGGGTTAACATCTATCGCACCTTAGGATCAAGGCACTGCTTTCTAATATTCCTTTGGGTCACCGACAACATTTCTAAAACTTTTAGCTTAGCAACCAACTTTATATTAGCCACATATGATTTGCATCCAACCAATCGAAGTTAACATTCAGATGTTCTAAGCCAGAACATTCTCTACCTAAATCTATTTACCCATAGTATACTAATTGTCTTACTAGTCTGAGTCATCACTTGACTAAATAATTTCTAACCAAGCCACCCGTTATAATTTCTAGATATCTTGCTACCCAGCATGACATCACCGTCAAGGGACACTCGAATCATCTAGCAACAATACATGACTCTCAGCTAAGTTTTGGCACTACCCAGTACCCACAGATAGTCTCATTGCTATCATATGGAAAGGGTCAACATACATCTCGTTCTGAGGTGGTAGAGACAATATACCACTCAGAAATGAAGCCATTCCCAAACAATACCAACTCAAATCTATTCCGGACATTCGTGATCTATAATGATCACAACACTTAGCCAACATCTCGGGATCTCAATATCACAAGCCAACATTCTTAGGGTCTCGAAAGCACTAGCCAGCACACATGAGTCAACTCACCAGTTCAGTTGAACTCATCCATCAATTATCCCATTCACAATTCTTTTCCAATGTCACATGCAATTCTCAACTTGTTACATCATACATAGCTAATTTTCTTTTTCCCACATTCCAAACAGCATTCATACTATAGCATACTATAGCATCGAGTCATTGTTGGGTTATTTGTGTCCAAACCAACAACAATCATTCATTCAGGGGCATCACAATGTATATAGACTTATTGTATGGAACATCCAGTGAGCAGCCAAGAGGGTCAATGAACTTTTAGACACGAACAATATAGGACGATTACAGAACAACAACACAATAATTACGAAGCAATCTTTGATTTAATCGCGGAAGCAACGTTGAGTGATCGCATAAGCAACTTTGGTTAATCGTCGATGCAACTTTGATTTGAAACGAATCAAAGAAGAGACCAAGGACGTAAAGCCATGCTCTGATACCAATTTGTCACGCCCCGATTCGTAGAGTCATTTATTCACATATTTATCTCTTGGAATCGATCGTCCTCGCTTGGGCATGATGCCGTACAAGTCTGGAATTGCACTTGTACAAGAAAAAGATGATACATAATTGATTATCTTCAAATAGGAACACATTGCAGCGGCAGAAGCAAAAATATTAAAGTTAACGAGGACATTCTTTCCTATCGAATAGGAACACATCATTTGATTTGTAACAACGGAAATGAGAAGATAACTTGCAGTCATAGAGAGGTATATAAAAGTATTCTCTTTATTGATAATTGAAGAAGAGTACAAGACTCGTATTAAAATACAATACTTACAATACATCTCACTTTACATTGATAGCCAACTGGACAATTGCAATAAAGCTTACAACTGACACTTCGATACATTGGATTACAACTCGATACCAACTTGACTCACAACTCACTGGTACAACTGATTACAATGTTCCATACATTATGCCCTTTATAGACAGAAGACATCATCTTTTGCAAGGAGAGCTTCTGTATGCCCAACAACTCTTCGATGTCGCGGGACCGATCAAGCCAATCTTCGTGTCAAAATATTCCAAGCATGAGCACCTACCCACAAAATGTGGGTCAGCATATCATATATGTACTGGCGAGCAGAATCCAACCCACTCGCCTAAACCAACATATAGTGATCGATTTTAGCAAACATTTAATAGAATAATCTTTCTACTTGGGCCTAGTATCAGTTTAAAGTTCTTGAGCAGAATTTATTGAAGTAAGTAAACATGTCATAGCATGGTATAGCATTTCTTTGTGTAAGGCATCATCTAAGCAACATTGAGTTAACACGTTGAGCATATTATGGAAATACTTCCTAGAAGGCATCGTTTAGCATACTTGGTGCTATCGTTCAACAGGTTATGGCCATATTCTAAAAGGCAACATCTTATCATCCTTGGTATTAACATGTTAAGCAATCCAGCTGAAGTTAACAAGTAAATAACCGTATCACATTTAAGTGATTTCTTACCGATAGCCGATTCCCTGGCACCTGCATAAAAATACAGGATAATATGTTATACTTACTCTGTCTGCACAAAATATTCGTTAGCATGTATCCTGACTACATGGTCATTGGTAAAACTGTACCATAAAGGACTTTCCAACGGGTATTACGACGCCCATTCCAGGGTAGGTTGCAAGCCTAGCTGAATGTCCCGTAATACCTCGTGCCACCATAGCACGACCAATATTTTCTCCCGGGTCGAATCGGTCCCAGCGCCCCAAGTACCGTTCGAGGAAACTTACTCAGACTTGTACAAGTACGTCCATGACCATGCGAATGCGTGTCGACTCGATAAACACAAGTGCATGGTAAAACAACTGAAAGTAAGCAAAGCCAATAGTCCAACATCTCATCTCAATTCCGAGCCGTGTTCAACGACTAATCATTCCATCATTGCCATCATTCTACTTGGTCATCTCCATGATCCCAAGCCTCATCATTCCTCATTCATTGATTCATTGCAATATTTCTCATAGCATTCCTCTCAACGAGAAACCAACAGCTCTTCATTCATTTTATTGGAACAATTATTATTCAGTTCATTGCTTACACGAAAACAGGCAGCATCTCATTTCTTTATAACAGTTATGCAGAGAGTACATGATTCGAGAGACTCATTCAGTTCATTGTGTTAATAGCATATCCAGTTCTTTCCCATGTATCAATCACACCGTATCTCATTATTCAAGTATTTCATTTGTTTCAGTCACATTAGCAGTTCAATGTTCATGTGTTGTTCATTTCAATAATTCTCAGCATAAACATCTCTATTATTCAGCAACTAAAACATGGGACATTTAGGGACAATTCGTAGCAATTCAATACTCCATTTTATTAAGCATGGAGTAAGGAGGAGGAAGGACAGTTCCACTCACTTGCATAAAAAGGTCTTCCTGTTCCGATCACACATAATTCCACTAAGCGTAGCTCCAACAGCGAGCCGCAATCCAATACCCATTCCGTCTAGCAGGCTAAGAGAGACTACATCAGTCTCAATTCTCCTGATTTCCAACCAAGTCACGGTCCAACATTCTGATCGCATCAAACAAGCCAACAAAATGGCTCGCGCGGAGCGGGGCATTACATAGGACACTTGTATATATGTAAGTTTATAGGATAGAAAGAAGGAACTGTTCTATCCCCAAATTCCCTATCCCCGTTTTTCTCTCCAATGCAAGCGTGCCACGTGTCCACTAACTTACATCCACTAGTTGCTTTAATAAAAAAATAAAATGTCAAAACTAAAATAAAATAAACCAAAGTTCTTAAAAATGTTCGCCTCTCCCAGTCGAGATACCTATGATGTCACCTCGTTTTCATGAAGAAATATTGTCGGAGTAATGTCACCAGAGTTTGAAACAAAAGATTTTGCATTACTTTCAACTTGATACTCTTAATTATTCCAGTTTTTAGACATGATATCACAAAAAAATTTACTCAATAAGTTGACCCTCAACTATTGAATATTTTCAACTTAATACCAAAAAATTAAAAAATAACAAAATTAACCCTCCTTTCCTATCCAACCTCCCTCCCGGCTGCCTCCATCTCCCCCCCCCCCCCCCCCCGCTACTCCTTCCTACACGCAGCAGCGATCGCGGTGCGCAGCAACACCAGCGGCAGCGTCCGTGGAGAGGGTGTGGGGCAGCTTGAGGGGGGAGAGGTAGATGGGGAGGGTATTTTTATCTCTTTTATTAAGATATCAAGTTGATGTATATCAAAACTTAGGGTATCAATTTAAAAATATTCAATAGTCGAAGGTATTAAGTTGAAATTAAGCCTATAATCTTTTATACTATATAATGTGAAAATTAGACTTCACCATAAAAATTTTATTTCAAATTATATATATATATATATATATATTATATATATATATATATATATATATATATATATAAAGAATAGAAGCAATAAATTTCAATGACAACCATTTAAAAGATTCATTCTGAATGAATTGGAGTATTACAGAAATTGAAGGGTTCCTACCACTTGCTCAGTTTTTTAAATTATTACTAAGGAATTCGAAAGGTTGAACCCATAACCTATATTATTAAAAAACAGAGTTAAACCAACTCATCAACATCATCATCTCCAAGTTTCTTTTAATCTTCCTAGTTATAATTTACTAGCATATATACACATGCGTTGCACGTATTTACTATTAGAAAGATTAAAAGACACTTGTAGTCAAAATTTGTTCATTTTCTAATGAATGAATGATGCTAAAAAAAATGCTCATTTTTCAATGCCTCATTTTTTGATACTCAATGTATTTAAGAGTTTTTGTAATTAGAAATATCAAAGGACAACTCTTGTATTTACCTAGATACCCCATATTAATTTTAGTTAATCTTTTTATTAGTATAATAAAAGGTATTTTTTGGGAAAAAAAACTTTGAAGTCCATTTTTTGTATTATATAATAGAATAAATAAATAATATATGTGTGTAATGCCCGTACATATATACTATTTTTTTATAAGAAGTATGCATATTGAATGGGCTTTAGGGCTTGTTTGGTAATCGGATTTCACTATTTGGATTTGGAAATCCTCCAAATCCAAATCATGGATTTCAAGATTCAAATCCAACTTCAAATCCAACTCCAACCAAACATAGGATTTGGATTTATGATTAATAATTAAATTATAGTCATGATCAATAATTAAGCTATTAATTAATTATGATTCATTATAGTTATTATTAATTATAAAATTAATAATTAACGATTAGTAATTAATAATTGACGATTAGTTATTATTAATTATAAAATTAATAATTAATAATTAGTTAATTTTTAAATAAATAACGATTAACAATTAAAGATTAATAATTAATAATTAACGATTAATAATTAATAATTAATTATAATTAACGATTAATAATTAACAATTGATAATTTTTTATTAACGATTAATAATTATAAATTGCAATTATTGATTAATAATTAATAATTAACGATTAATTAACTATAAATTAAATATTTTAAAATAGTAATTATAAATTAATATTATTATGATTAGTAAATTATTAATTAAATTATTATAAAATATGATTCTAATTGTGATTAAAATATTATTAATTAAGATTATAATAAAATAGTTATTAACAAATTATTAATTAATATTATAATAATACTAATAAATTATTAACATGATTATAACAAAATTAACTAATTAACTAATTAAATAATTTTTTAATTAATAACACTAAACATAGGATATGATTATTAATTAATATTATAATAATACTAATAAATTATTAATTAATATTATAATAATAATATAATAATACTAGTAAATTATGATTATTAATAATTAACAAATTATTAATTAATATTATAATAATACTAATAAATTATTAAGATTATAACAAAATTAACTAATTAACTAATTTTTTAATTAATAATACTAATTTTTTATTAATTAATAATACTAATAAAATAGTTAGTTTTTTTTATTAATTAACTAATTTTTAACGAAATTATTAAAGAATAAATATTTTTAACGAAATTATTAAAGATTAACTAATTTTAATTTACTAATTTTTAACAAAATTATTAAATAATAAAGATTTTAACGAAATTATTAAAGAATAATTATTATTTTCCTCCAAAATCCAACTAAATTCAAGTTTTTGATTTTGTCATACTTTCCATATCCAAATACATCTCCAACTAAACATAGGATTCCATGGATTTGTCTCCAAATCCATAAAAATTTAAATTCCACCTCCAAATACGGTTTACCAAACACACCCTTAGTGAGAGGAGAAGTAAATACCATAATTTGAAGAATAATATCAAAAATGGAAAGTTGTGAGAGAGAACTTTTGCTTGCTCTGATGAAGGAAAGTGTGAAATAGGAACTACCCTTGAGCCCAATTCCACTTCGAGTTCGTTTATATTCCAAAAACACAAGTTCTCATTCAATCTTTCAGTAATCCATTTCTTTGCTAATGTCCCAAAGTAGGCAGCTCTATGGACAAAAAGTCGAACACCTTAACTACATATCGGCAAGAGATAAATAGTTCTCAAAATTTATTTATTAACAGATTTTAAATGATCAACACGGTTGAATTATCATCTCATGATCCAAATTATAAGTTGGACATTTTTAAATCCAAACTCTAATTTTTGAATGTATATGGAAACCAAATATAATTAATCCCCAAAAAAAATTATACTTAATTATCTTGCTATTCATATTTAGTTTAATAAATAATTTACTTGATAAACATAAATAAGAATATTTTTGGATTAAAAAATATGTTGAAGTCTCAATTTGTTTTGTTATATAGTAGTATAAATAATAAAATAGACCGATACTAAAGTGCCACATCTGCACTTTTTTTTTTCTTGGAAGGGTGGATGTTTGATTCTAACAACTGGCTGTGAAGAGATACTATCGGAACATAAATCTGGCAAAGAAACAATAACAAATGTGTCGTATACATATAATGATCACTATGCTCGGCAGAAGTATATCTAACCTGTCAGAATCTTTCCCATATCAATCAAAAAAATTTAATGGCTTGCCATATAATTGAAGAATAAGTAATTCAAAAAATTATTGGACCGAACCAATATTTAAAATACAATAGTACGTTCCTTATCGACAACTTCAGGAAATAACTAAAATAAAATTTGGTACACACATATTATATGAGGGAGGGAGGGGTCACTGATGAGCATGCGAGCTGGTACTCTTTTCTATCAACACCTAAATCCTTTAGGTTAGGACAGAACGCAACTTTCATATCCCAAGTGCATGGTCGCAACAGTCCGCCGAACTCGACATGTGGCTCAAAGATCAGTTGCAGTCTGATAGCCGATCGATCGGAGCAATTTTAATTTAATCCCCAGACCCAACAAACAACAAATTAATTATCGGCACATAATTTAATTTCGTATAATGCCATTCTAAACCTGACATCTCACAGCTAATCATACTTATAATTGCAAACGAAAGTCATGTGTATAAAGTAAATGTCTCTTATCTTTCAATCTCAGTCTTGCAAATAAATTCAATAGTTGAATTAACAGAAATCATCCGGCCGGTTATCTATATGCGATCAAGAAATCGATTTCTAGTGGAAGGGTCCACAAAATTGTATATATATATATATATATATATATATATATTATTTTATTTTATTTTATTGAAACAATGGATAATTGTGACGAACCTGTTTCCACCGGGACTCGAACTCCGACCACTTGGACCGCATGCATCTGTCGTTACCACTAGGCTATATATATATATATATATATATATATATATATATATATATATATATATATATATATATATATATATATATATATATATATATATAGACACACACACACACTAGCATGCAAATTAAGCCTAGTGGTTAAGAGAGATGCATGCGGCCCAAGTGGTCGGGAGTTCGAGCCTCGGTGGAGGCGAGTTCGCCACAAGTACCCATTACTTCAATATATATATATATATATATATATATATATATATATATATATATATATATATATATATATATATGGGAGCGGATCGGGGGCCCCGCCCGCGGAGCCCCGCCGAAGCCCCCGCCCCCCTTGGCCGTTGGATCGCACGGGTGGGGGCGGGCCCCACGCGGGCCCCGCGCGATCAGATGGTGCAGGGGGGGCGGGGCTTCGGCGGGGCTCCGCGGACGGGTATCCCGATCCGTTTCCTATATATATATATATATATATATATATATATATATATATATATATATATATACACTAGCATATGTGCACGTGCCTTGCATGTATTTTAACATTTATTAATTAGTTTAGGAAGACTCTTTAGGAAGACCAAAGGGTAGTCTTCCTAATTACTAAGTTGTTCTTATTAAAATTAATGAACTATTTTTAATTAGTATAAGTATGTAAGGGTGTTTTTGAAATTTAAAAGTTTCATCATCTAAGTTTTCCTTATATAGTAGAATAGATGAAACTATTTTTAATTAGTATAAGTATGTAAGGGTGTTTTGGAATTCAAAAGTTTCACCATCTAAGTTTTCCTATTATATAGTAGAATATATATAGATAATATAGCGAGAGAGAGAGAT
>JANAVB010023591.1:0-59296 GCA_029216955.1 Iris pallida
GATTGGGCACAATTCGTTTCCATTTTCATTTCGTGTCCGTATCGGATACGTATCAAATAGGTACATATGTGTTTGTAGAAATGCCCCTTACGGATTTATTTTCGTATTTTGAATTCTAATTACAAGGATCTCTAGATCTAGGTGTGTGTAATAACTTTTGTGAAGGATGATTTGCATTTTGTGTCTTATTATGTCAGATTTTATGCTTGGATACGCAGCACGGTGCTCGTTTGAGTGCCCTGCTGCCCGTGTCCTGGTTTGCACTGGACACACCACTTCATGACACGAAATTCGGCATGGAGACTCCCTAGATGACTGACACGAGGCCTACAAAGTTTCGTAGGATCTCGTTGACTGTTTGGGGAGAACTTCGACCCGCACTGCACGCGCATGGTCGTGCACTGGTTTGTAACTCAGACCCGGCACGGCCTCGACCCGGCACTGATACATGTCTCCAGTTTGAAAATTTCTGAAATTGATTCCCTATTTTAACTGAAATTTGGTGCTTAAATTTACATGTTAAATTCATTTGCATAAGTATTAGTTGCTGCTAGTTTGGAGTTGCATGTTAGGTTAGGGTTTGCACTCGAGAAATGGATTTTCGATTGTGGGTTGGACTGAAACTTCCTGGATTTTAGTGTTAGTTTGAATGCTGAATTTTAATTCCAGTTTAAAAACTGAATTGTTGTTAAGATTGCCATGTTTAATCCATTTACGTTTTGTTAGTTCACTGTTGAGGTTGTCACATGTTAGTTTTGTTTAAATTCTTGGTGGTGTTTGGTGCTAGGAGTATAGATTTTGAATTTGGAAATTGGGTTAGACTAAATATGAACTGTTAGCTAATTAGGAACTTCAATTCTGAGAATCCTAAGAACTGCCATCACCTGAGATCAGGAACACCCAGAAATCTGCGGACACACACATTGCATTCTGTTTTCTCCTATTTACACACATGTACCATATCACATATACACACAAAACTGAATTTTAAAACTGAGATGCTGTGTTCAAAGAGTTCTTTTGTTTTAACTGAATTCAATTAGTTTAAATACGAATTGTGATTGTTATAAATACATTGATAGATAGGTAGATGACTGGGGATTCGAATGGGATAATGTGCATTCGAAATTCACAAGCTCAAGGACTGAACAGTAGTTGAACTTAAGATTTCCTTTTTATGTAAAAATAAGAACTTACATTGCATTGACACCTTGTTCTGGCACTTCTAGACACACAACAGTTCACTCATATTTGCTAAATACCCTTTGTTCTGTGGACACATTCACTCTTGACACTTGTTTGCATGTCTGTGACACTATGACACTCTTCACACCCACTGCACTTTACTGCACACGCTTTGCTATGCTGTACCTAATGGACACTCATACACACACAAGTTCCAGAAAACCCACACATTGATTTCTATGTAAAACACACACTGGTACACTTCATACACCTGCTACACTCTTCGACTGAACACTTGACACGTTGACACTGATTTGAATACTAAGACACATCCTTACACTACAACCTGTGAGCTAATATTTCTTTTGCATTGACCCTGAGGACTTAGTTGAGATATATCACACATACACCCTATCTAAATCCCATTTTCCTGAGAAAACTAACCCATTTACTGCTCTCTAATATACCCACACACATTACAGTGATTCCCCACTGTCACTAATGTTTAACACATACACACAAAATTGTAAAATCTGAGAACCTAGGATTGAGTCCCTCTACTCATACTCACACACTAACCTGGACTGAAATCTGGATCCCCCTACTGTCCTTCTAGACAGATTTGTATTCCTGAGAACACAAGAACATTGTCACACATGTTCACACACATTTGGGTGTTTATTGAATCTAAACCTGAGTACACACCTACACAATTCTATACACACACACACATGTACAAAACCCTTATTCCTATTAACCCACACACACAGTATGACACACACTCTTAGCCCCTCTCACATCTCTCTCTATATATGTATATGTAGTGACACGTATATATGTATATAAGTTGATGAATGAATGAATGCATGAATATGTATATATAGTTCCTATGGAGGTTGGTTGATCGTATGCTAAATTGATTATAGGCACATAGCCTATACAAGATAGCCCTATATGATTGCCTATATATTGGTATATGAATGTAGGCTTGAGAGGAATGTAGGTTAATTTTAAATAAGTTAAATGTATGTTATATTAGACATTGCTAATTGAACTATCTAGGCAATAGCTATATGTGTGTACCTATCTATATATATAATAAATGTATGCATATATCTACTTGTAAATATGCTTGCCTGGTTTGGTTTAGGCTTTTGTTGAGTGCTAGCTTAGCCTGGTTTGGCTTGTGCTTGTATTTGGTTTCTAGACTAGGTTGGTTAGGCCTAGTGAGACTTGTTAGACTTGTTGGGGCTAGGACTTGACCTAGTTGACCTAGCTTGACTAGTGTGATTGACTAGAGTTGACCAAGTGTTGACTATAGTCTAGTTTGACCTAGACAGCATGCAGATGCATTGTAGATTACATTTATCATCCCCTGTATACATCTTAACTTGTGTTGCTCTAACTAGGAGTCAGATACCTCATCTCGAGAAGTATATTCTCACAACTATTCAGATACCCGGCGAGTACATTCTCTAATCATTTCATAACTTGCTTAGAATTATATTCCTGCTCTAGTTTACCTTATTTGATGCTGTCACGATATTATCGCGGATTTGTACTATATGGATCCCTATTGAGATGTTATCCCCCTCGGGAGCATCAGATACATCATGTCGTGTTTTTATGTACATCATGTATTCCTCGCTCTCATGTTATTCATGTTTTTATGTGCATCATGATCATTCATACATGCTCGTGTACTCTCATGTGCTCTCATGTTCGATCATGTTTCTCATGTATCTCATGTATAACCTATATTTGATGTGCACCCATTTATGGGCCTTTATGTGAATTTTATGTGCACTCATTTATGAGTCCTCATGTATACTTCATGTGCACCCATTTATGGGCCTTATGTGAATTTCATGTGCACTCATTTATGAGCCCTCATGTATACTTCATGTGCACCCATTTATGGGCTTTCATGTGAAAATCATGTACGTAACATAACTTGTCTGGATCCTTGTGTATTGATTGGGGTATGGGAGAGTATAAATAGTCATGTGAACAATTCCAAAGTAGTATAACCATGTGCGCCTCTTTAGTATATTCATGTGCAAATCCAACCGTTCACATGTCGACTTTGTACTCTAAATCACTAGTCACTGGTAGCTCTCTACTTATAGTTGATATTTCTATTACAGTTCTCTCTCTATTTACATCATGTACTTCTTTCAGATTCATGTATCATATTCTCTTGCATGTTTATATTTTCTAACCTGTTATGATCTGCGTGAGATGTATTGTACTCGCTCCCGTCCTGACTGGACCTGTAAATTTTTTACAGAGGATGATGAGGAAACTACACCCCTTACTTTGGAGCTTGCCTAGATGACACTCACGACCTGGACCCCTGGGGAGGTTCAGGCAGATGCTGAGGACGATACCCATGCTTAGCGTAGATAGTCTAGTCTGTTCCTTATTTTTATGATTAGTAGTTGTTTGGATTCAGAGTTGTATTATTTGGAGACTGGTAGTTGTTGAGACTTATGTTATTTCATTCTACTGTACCTCAGTTGAGGATTTCTTTATCTATTACCATGTGCTATATTCTACCTTTAGATTGTGATTGAGTTGTATCTTCTGTGATTGGCCTCCTTTGGAGAGTATTTCATGTTATGTTAGTTGTAGTTCATGACCTAGAACAGCGTTCTACCGCCGACACTACGCGTAAGCTGGACGCTGTTACGTACACGTACCCTCACGGTGGGTACGGGTCGTGACATTTTTAGTAGTGGCCCATGCAGGTCGAGTCTATGTAGTGATATTCGAACTAGAGTATCACTACAGCCTACAGTAGGATAGGATATTTTGAAGGTACTCAATCACATTAGGAAAAACTCATAATCAGATTCTTGTTACCTAAAATTGCTACATTATTTTCCTTCTTAAAAATAAACCGTCCTCCCTTGATGTTAACATTTTATTCTCAGTGATTGTCCTCTCATTTGATCTGTCTTCAGGATGGTTATGGAGATGCGATCTCATCTCGATCGGGAAGACACCACTGAGGGGTCTACCACTCCTCATCTGATCAGTAGGGCCCCGAGATTGTAGCTTCTGTTATGCAAGCTCAGGCTGGGATATCTACAGCTTGTAGGAGTGCACCTCTTCCTACTCCGAGACTTTCCCCAGTCATCCGAACGTTCTTCAGCAGCAGTATCTGCAGCAGATGCCCCGCTTGTTTCAGCAGAAGTATCAGCAGCCGAGGGTCTACTTTCAGCAGCGGCAATTTCAGGACCGTGTACCCTTTCAGCAGGCACAGCAGCAACAGGGGCAGCAGCAGGCCCCGGGATAGCAGCTTGTCATCATTTACCCTTTCTGCAAGAGACCAAGGAACGATTGGGACGAATGCCGGAAGAGGTTGGGCAGATGTTTACTTTGCGGAGGATCCGATCATCGGCTGAGAGAGTGTCCTGAGTCATTTGGACAGACAGTTCAGGGAGCAGGAGCTAGGGCTCTGGTAGGCCAGCAGAAGGGATTACCCTTACCTATTCAGCAGCAGAGGAACATGCAACATCAGCAGCAGGCCAGGGGAGCCAGCGGGGGCGAGCTTTCGCCAGGACAGTCGAGGATGCTCAGGCCATTGGAGATCTAGTTGCAGGTTCGTTCTTTTGATTCCAATTATGTAATTGCCTCCTATAACTGTCTTGAAAATTCGATTCCCTCTGTTCCTTATTGATTGATCAATTTTGTCATGTTGATCTTGCGTTATGTTTGATTTTATTCTGAGATAAATCACATGGGCTAGATGACCTCAGTTATGGGAACTAGAATCTTCGATAGTGTGTTAGCTGGCATAGTGAGGATATATAGTCAGATTTAGGATATATTTCTCAGGTGTGGGATTTTAAGGTTTTCGCTGCCAACATGCGACAATACAAAATTTTTAAATACCGTGATTCTAGAGGTATGTGCCTTAGTCAAGGACTCTGTGATTATCGTAGCCTTGCTCACTAGCATGACGAAGATTCTGAGTATCATGATTTTGGACAGACACATATGATTATCGAACTGTGTGATTGAGACAATAATTGTGGGGGTGTTTGACCTAGAAGTATTACTACCATCTTAAATTTCGAGGACAAATTTTTCTAAGGTGGGTAGACTTGTAACACCCATTTTCTAAATAAGGGTAATTTTGAAATTTTACGATTTTAGTTATTTAATTATGATATTTAAATGATAATATAATTTTTGGTGATTTTTAATCAATTTAAAGCTATTTAAAATTATGACTTGTGATTTTGATGTACAGCTAGTGAAACCCTAGAGACTGTCTACCCTAGAGCCTAACCCTGTGATTTGGAATATTAATTATCATTTTTAGACTAGGTATAATTTGGTTATTTTGACTTATTAGAATTATTGATTTATTTATTGGATTGACGGTTGTTGATTTTGACTTTTGCTAGTTGTGACTTAAGAGACTAACCTAGATTGACTCTAGTTAAGGTGACTTGATTAGCATGGTGAGACCCTAATCTAACTTAAGTCGACTTGGTTTTGACTTGAGTGATTTAGCTCTTAAGAAAATTAGGAAGGATTTTAATGTTGGACTTAAGGCTAAGGTAGAGAGCCCGTTGCTCATGTGACTTATCCCAAAGCGCACTAACTAGAAACTCTAACCCTAATTTTATCCTTTATGACCAGCCACTTAAGGCTCCCAACCCTATCAAGTCATCTCCTCCTTGTTCTTACCTCCTTTGTAATGTTTCAACATTTTGAAAAAAGAGGTAATTTTATTTCTTCCCCAATCCTTAGATTCTTCAATTTTAATCCTTTTTCACTCTAGTCTTTTGCATATGATCCTAATCTAGCCTATTTTGTATTCATGGAGAGAAATCTCAAGTTCAAATCAATTTAGGGATTTTGGCTATCAAGAAGAACACCCCCCATTTGAATCTCTTGAGATTGACACCTATAGGTAAAACCCTTAAATTGTATTTTTATTCCGATTTCTTTGAATATTTGGCTAGATCTAGGTGTTTCCTAGCTGTCTCCGAGATTTGGGCACAATTCGTGTCCATTTCGTGTCCGTATCGGACATGTACCATAATAGGTACATAGGTGTTTGTAGAAATGCCACTTAGGGATTTATTTTTGTATTTTTGAATTCTAATTACAAGGATCTCTAGATCTAGGTGTATGTAATAACTTTTGTGAAGGATGATTTGCATTTCGTGTCTTATTGTGTCAGATTTTGTGCTTGGACGCAGTACGGGGCTCGTTTGCCCTGCTGCTCGTGTCCTGGTTCGTACTGGACACACCACTTCACGACACAAAATTCGACATGGAGACTCCCTAGATGACTGACACAAGGCCTACAAAGTTTCGTAGGATCTCATTTACTTGTTAGGGAGAACATCGACCCGTACTGCACGTGCACGGTCGTGCACTAGTTTGTTTCAGTCTGAATTCGCGCACTGACACGGGCTTGTAACTCGGACATGACACGACCTCGACCCGATATAGGGTGCTAGACCCCTAGCCCTATCCTAGACAAACCTACATACATGAGAACGAGACACAAGTCGCTCTGCGTCATGAGCACGAGGATCTGTCCTCGCCGCACGACACGGCTGAACCTAGTACAGTATAATTGGGTGTTTGGTTGATTGGGATACGTTCGTGTCCAGTTTTTGGATATGATATGAATTACTAGACACGTGCACATACTCTAGAGTCATTACCAACCTTTTGTTTACAATGTATTTGATTTTTATTGTGTTTTGGGTTCGAAATTGGGGTTCACTGATACATGTCTCCAGTTTGAAAATTTCTGAAATTCATTATGTTTTAACCCGCATATATATATATGATTATTATTATAGCCCAAACTATTTTTAATCTAAGCCTAGAACAGTAAAACAATAGCAGGCCCATATTCCAAATAAATTATGAAAAATAAGCCACTAAAACTAATTTCTATTAACAACCCAAGGAAAATTAAAGGCCCAATATAAACTAATGTTGGACTTGAGGCCTAAAAAATTAAACCCATACCTATCCTCTACTGTGAAAAATAACAAAATAAAATTAAAGAAAAAGGAAAATGAAGGAAGAGTTTAAGAAAGAAGGGAAGAAGAGAGAAGAGAGCAGAGATCGAGAGAGGGGGGTCGAGAGAGCAAAGAAGAGGGGGATAGGAAGAGGGAAGCAAGAGCGGAGAAAGCACTCACAACAGGGTCGGTGTGACGATGCACAGGCTGTGGCTGGCTGGGTTGGTAGCCACGGTGTCAACTACGGTACTGGAGCTTGGTCCTGACGTATGGTAGAAGGAGAAGGCCTGGGCACAGGCGTGACGGTCGACCACACGGCGGTACGACACCGGGAGGAGAAGATCGGTTAGGTTAGGGTTTTGCTTTTTTTTTGGTGGCATTGCCGGTAGCTGTTGATGGTATTTAGAGATAGTTTCTGGGGATGGTGATGGTGGTGGTAGTTGACGGTGGAGGTGATGGTCGGGGGACAATGGGTCAGCAGGGATGGTCGTTGTTGTTGGGTTGAATGGGGTCGGCGAGTAGGTCATGAGCTGGTGGCAGCCCTGGTACGGCTGGCTATTCATCGGGGTATGGGAAGGAGGAAGGTTCCGGGGATTTCAACGGTGGTCATCGGGGCTAAGGAAGGATGAGGCAGGGATTGGCATTACCGAAACATGGAAGGGCAGGTGGGTCCTGGCCTAGCGTCGAGACGAGCATAGCGTAGGAGTGATGGCGTATGGGCTACTCGACAAGTCGGTGGTTCTGGCAGCAGACCTATTTAGCCGGGCTAGGCTAGGGTTTTGGATTGTATTTTTGGTGATTGTATGGTCCATGTCGGCTTGTCAACACAGATACAGGGATTGACTCTGGTGTCCGATGTGTCAGACACAGGCGGACGATGTATATGTAAAAGAAAAGCAATAGAAAGGGGATAGTGGACACGGACACGATGCACCGTATACGATGGATGATGGTTGGAGCTAGTAGAGTAGAAATTATTTTGGAGAAAGTTAGGAGAAGGGACCTCTTTAAATAGGAGTTGAATTTCTAATCAAATAAGGATTACTAGCCCCTAGAGATAAATTTCCTTATATAGGGAGAGGACTCCTAATTGGATACGGACTACGAGTTCGATTGGATAATCCTCTCCTTTCATTTAAATCAAATAAACATTTAAATATAAATCAATGTAATCGCAATCATGTAAATGAATATTATATATTCGATATTATCAAACAATTTAAATCATATACATTGAAATCTAAATCAAACAATTGATTACTACAATAATTTAAATAATATTTAATATTGTCAAATCTAAATTCAAATAAATAGTCATCCTAGTAATTTAATTATAACGATATTATCAAAATAATTTAAAAAATACTTTATAAGTGAAAATCTTATTTAAAATAATTTGGCAAAAAATATTTTTATTCGTTCAAAATAAATATAATTTTAAATTATTTTCGAAGCCAATAGTTTTGAAAGTCCAAAAATAATAACAACCATCTTTATGATGTCAATAATAAAATTCAAGACTAAAATATTTTTATTAGTACATTCAAAACATTTTTGTTTGCCATTAAATATCAAAGACGGGTATTACAGAAACACTGAAATTGATTACAAACTCACTTGTACAAAGAAAAGCCTAGAAAGAAATCCTAGGAAATAATCTAAGTACAATTGTTTAGTTTTTGATTCTGGGGGTGACGGTGGAGGCTCGGAAAAGTGTATCAACTCTGCCTTACTTGGACTATCCGACGCAGTCTTTAGCTCTTGAAGAAATTGTCTTTCGAAGGTTGCCAGCCTTTTGCAGGGGTGTGGCACCCTGCTATTTATAGTAATAGGTGTTTTGAACCGCAAAGATGGCCCGTGTCCACGTGGCTAATCAGCACGCGAAGACCCGCTCTTTGGCCGCCAGCTGGCGATCTATTTGGATTTTGTTGCAGCAAATCTTGGTGGTTAAGACTTGGTCAGCCTGCCACGTGTCCTATCATAGGATAGAAATCATTTTGAGCCGCATGAGTCTCTCAGTTTTCGGCCATGTTGGGCCGTATAAGACTCATGCGGCTTAAGTCGCAGCCTTCCTTAGTCCGCATGTAGCTTAAGGACTTTTGAGCCGTTATAGATTCTTTATTTTGGGCCGCATAAAGCTCATGCAGCTTAGGTTACAGTCACCCTTGGCCGCATGAAGCTTAGAGACTTTAGGGCCGTATATGTTTGAGCCGTATAAGGTTCATGCGGCTTGGGTAGAAATCCTTCGGTCGTATGACATTTTATCTGATCACGTCTTATCTTTTTGTCAGAGTGTCAAAGCTGTCATTTTTGTTAGTTTTGACAGAATTTGCCAGCTTTACCAGACGGACTGATCAACTTGGCTGTATATCTTTCTTCTGTGGCTCGAATCAGTCTGGTTGTCGACGGGCCGTATAGGGTGCTGAATCTGTCATGGCTCTCCTTTATGCGGACCAGTTTGGCCCAATGTACTTATGCGGTAAATTGTGACTCGCATAAACCCATATTTTCCATACTTCTACAAGACCCCCTTCAAAGTTTTTAAATTGCAAATTTAGAATACTTTGAATAAGAAGCATGAAGATATGTCAAGCCACATGGAGTCTTCATGTCATGAGAGACCTTTAGTCCCAGGAAGATCTTGAGCTACAGAGAGATTTTGAGCCGCAGAGGGATCTTGAACCGCAGAGAGACCCTACCAGCTTGCCAGCTGTCACTGCTGCATTTAATTCGATTTGGATTTGGGTTCTTTTTTGAGATAAAGTCGACGGTTACTAGGGATAAAATCCCCAAGCGTCGTCATTATCTTTAATGATCTCGAGAATCGAAGAGGCACTTTTTGAGGTAACGCCGATGGTTACTAGGGATAAAATCCCCAAATGTCGTCATCATCTTTAATGATCTCGAGAATCGAAGAGGCACTCTTTGGAAACTCTATAAATAGGGGTCATTCGGAGAGATATTTTTCTCTTTCACCTTCTTCTCCTTCGTCTTTATCTTTCTGCCTCAATTTAGCCATGGCTCCAAAAGCTTCCAAGTTGACTGGTGCTGCGGCCAATGGGAAGGGACTTGCCTCTCCGTCGAGAGCGGCAGACTCTCCTTCTATTCATCCCGACATATAATCCCCTATCAAGGGTAAGGACGGTAGGAAGACGATGACTAAAATTTTGAATGGCCATATCACATATTTTATGCGCAGGCCTATCATATATTGCCTTTGTGTTAAGCCTGGTCGATGCATGCCCTATCTCATTTGGACCGCATGTGTTCAGTATGATAGGGCCGCATGGGCTGAGCTGCATAAGCGCTACTCATTAGAACCTGAACCTCATAAGTGCCCCAGGACTGATCCGCATAAATACTTTATAACTGAGCCGCATAAGTACCTTTGATTGAGCCGCATGAGTGTCTCATGATTAATCCACAGGAGTACTTCATGACTGAGCCGCATGAACTATCTAAGTGCGTCACGACTGAGCCACATGAGCACTTCATAACTGCGCTGCATAAGCGCCTTATGACTGAGCCGCATAAGTGCCTCATGACTGAGCTACATAAGCACTTCATGACTGAGCCACATGAACCGCCTAAGTACCTCATGACTGAGCCGCATGAGTACTGTTTGGTTAGGCCGCATAGCTGAAAAGGTGTCATTTATTTTTTCTCGCTGCTAAGCCTTTTTCTATATTTTGTAGGGATCTGGCTAGCAAACTTCTCCAGGACCGGTGTCGACGATAGAGTAAAAATGTACCATTCTGACACATACATCAGACAGCTCAAAACTTCTCATGCTTCAGAAGAGTTTTTTCTGTGCCATTTTGGCATACACATCAGACAACTCAGAACTCTTCATGCTTCGGAAGAGTTTTCCCCAGGTGGTAGGAAGAACCTTTATATCTCAG
The DNA here is from genome assembly GCA_029216955.1 of Iris pallida. Lineage (NCBI taxonomy): Eukaryota > Viridiplantae > Streptophyta > Magnoliopsida > Asparagales > Iridaceae > Iris > Iris pallida. The sequence continues at coordinate 11,090 of JANAVB010023591.1, forward strand.
AGAGTTGGACGGTGGTCAGGCATCGTCATGAACGTCCTGTCTTCATGGCTCTCCAAGTAGGCAAAACCACCATCAGGGATATTATTTTGAAGGTATGGTCCTTCGAAGGAGCGGGGCTAAGGTATCCGCAATACGGAGGGGAGAAAAGCATGCTATATTTGTCCTCCTCTGGGCAGCTCCTTGGAGATAGAATAGCCTTGTTTGCTTCTCAGCAATAATACATCACTTCTTTCGAGGGCCATAAAACTGATTTTTGGTGAAGGCGAAGTACTGTCAAACTGACCAAACTATGTATTGCTAGATTTTCTGCTGTTGATGTAGTCCTGTGAATGTAAATAAAAAGAATACATTCACTCCATTCCTTATTTGTGGTATTTTGTGGTGCTTGTACTAGGGCCTAATACAACATTTTGTGTTTGATAAAGGACATCCCGCTGGAGGACTTTTTGTGGACCTATTGCCCTTTTGTGCATCTAAAATACGAATAAATAGATTTGAATGATATTTTATAGACCTACTACTCTTTGTACACTGACGGTGCGAGTAATAGATTAGGATAGGTTTTATGGAACTATTACCCTTCTGCGCACTGGTGGTACGGGTAATAGATTAGAATAACTTTTGTGGACCTATTACCCTTCTGCTCACTGGCGGTACGGGTAATAGATTTTGAAATAAACCCAACAGAGGTAATATGGATGTGACAGGTTTTGTGGTCTTAACACCATGTCTTTTATCCCGGGTTGGGCACAGGTGTTAAGTCGGGAGACTATCGGTATCAGAGGTAATATGGACGTGATACACGATAATCAGAAATGATTTTTGGTGGACCTATTACCCTTTTGCGCACTGGTGGTACGAGTAATAGATTCAAGACAAAACCCAACAGAGGTAATATGGACATAATAGGTTTTATGGTCTTAACACCATGTCTTTTATCCCTAGTTGGGTAGAGATGTTAAGCTAGAAGGTTGTCTATATCAGAGGTAATATGGACGTGATATATGACAATCGAAATATCAGAGCAGAAGTTCAGAGGTACTAATATACGTGACTTGTTACTCGGAGAAATACAATATGAGTCCCCTTGGAGGGAACATAGTGTAAGTTCAGAGGTACCTGATATACATAACTCGACACTCTAGGTAGTATGGGGATGTTTTTAAACATAGTATTTTTAGAAACTTGTCATTTATAGGCATCATGAGCAAGTCCCCATTCTGCTTTGCGAGCCGGTATGAGCCATTGGAGAATACAGTCTCGATGATGAACTGACCCTTCCATTTATGCTGGAATTTATCGGGGGTCTTGTGAGTCATGACCATTGGTCGACGAACGGCCAAGAGGAGATCGCCGACTTGGAATATTCTCTGTTTGACTTTCTTGTTGAAAGCCCGGAAGATGGGCGCTTGGTAGAGCTCTATGCTTTGTTGAGCTTGTAAACGCTTCTCGTCTAAGGCCTCCAGTTCTTGTAGCCGTCGACGGTGATTGTCATCCGACGTCAATCGGTAAGTAAGGCCACTCGAAGTGAGGGGATCTGAGTCTCCAATAGGAGAACTGCCTCGCTCCCATAAACCAAGAAGAACGGTGTATTTCCTGTAGCCGTCCGAATCGTAGTACGATACGCCCATAAGCACTCGCCAAGCTTTTTATTCCAGTCGCATTTGTTTGACGACACGAACTTTTTGAGGAGCTTGATTATGGTTTTGTTGAAAGCTTCAGCCAGACCATTAGCCGATAGGTTATATGCCGTCGAGGCCATGTTCTGAATCTGATTCTTGTCACAAAATTGATAGAAAGCGTGACTTACGAACTGTGAACCATTGTCGTAAATAATCCTCCGGGGCAGTCCAAAACGGTAGATGACGTGATATTTTATGAAGCTAATCATGTTTGATGTCTTTACCTCTGCAAGCGGAACAACTTCCGCCTATTTGGAGAAGTAATCGGTGATTGCAAGTATAAATGATGCCCCCTAGACGACGGTGGGGGTGATTGGCCCAATATTGTCCATTCTCCATGCTTCAAATGGCCAAGAAGCCACTGTTGGGTGCAAGAATTCGGATGGTAGATGTATAAAATCTGTATGGATCTGGAAAGCCTTACACTTCTTTGCATAATCAACTGCATCTACTACCATTGTGGGCCAGTAATAACCCATCCGATGGAGACGATCTTACAATTTTGGGCCAGGTTGGTAAGCCCCGCAAGCACCATCGTGAGCCTCGCGTAAGGCTTCTTTAGCTTCTGCATTTGACAGGCATCTTAACAGTAGCCCGTCATAGGATCATCGATATAACATTTTCGTCTCAGTATCATAGAAGAATCTGAGAGAGTGCCTTCTGATTGAATTTGCTTCCTTCACATTCTCGGCAGAATTCCGTAGACGGTAAAGTCGTTAAGTGGGCGTCTCCAGTCTTGTATGTTGTTGGTTATCTGGGCGAAGTAACTCTTACCCAATTGAACATTGTTCTTGGGACAAACCAGCTCATAGCTTATCACGTCGACTAGATGATGAGTATCATTTAGAAGTGCCAAGGAAGCGGTGAAGCCTTCTAGGGCATCGACTTCGATATTTTGGAGCCTAGAAACATGCTCTATAAAGAACCCTTCTAAGGTTGTAATGATGGTAATTGATGTCTGATAGTAGGGAATCAGGTCCTCGTTGTAAACCTCGTATGAGTCTTGGATCTGGTTAACGACCAACTGCGAGTCACCATACGCTTCCAAGTATTTGATCCCTACTTCTTTTACGAGTTAGAGTCTGATGACTAGAGCATTATATTCGGCTACGTTATTTAAGCAGGGTTCTGTGAGATATGTCCGATTGACCCCAGTCCAGAGGGAAAAATTAATACTACCCCGACTCCAGTGACGATATCACCTTGTGGCCCCGTTCTTGAAGCACCATCAAAGAGCATTCGCCAAATGGCATCATGTGAAGTCATGTTTGAGGTGACGACTTTTTTGGGATTTTTTTATAAATCTTAGCTGTTTTTGAGCCTGAATGTGCTGCTAAGAAGTCGGCGAGGGCTTGACCTTTAACAGCCTTTTGTGGGACAAAAACTATGTCGTAGGGGGATAATAGTATCGCCAAGGTGGCTAGATGAGAACTGAGTGCGCCTGGTTTAGTCATGAGAACCTTGAAAGGATTGATCGTGAGACAACATAGATGGTCTGCCCTATCACATAGTGTCGTATTTTCTGAATGGCGAACACTAGGGCAAGGCACTCCTTCTCTACGGCGGTGTACCTATTTTCGGTCCTACCATCATCCGGCTGAGATAGTAAATGTCTTGTTCATATCCCACATCATTATTCTGTGCTAGCAAAGCATCGAGGAAGTGTTCCATCACCCGTACATAGAGCAGGAAGGGGCCGGCGACCGGGGCTACCAAAACTGGCGGATTCATCAGGTACTCCTTAATGTCATCAAAGGCATGCTTATGACATTCCTCGTTCCATACGAAAGAGACACATTTCCTCATGAGTTGAGTGAAGGGTTGACATCGCCCTGAGAGGTTAGATATGAACCTCCTGATTTAGGCTAGTCTTCCCTGAAGGCCGCGGAGTTCACGGAGGTTCCTCGGTGGACTCATCTCCAGGATTGCTTTCGTTTTATCGAGGTCTAATAAATGCACCAGAAAGTAATGACGAAGCCTAAGAACTTTCCGCTGGACATGCCCAGAAAGGACTTGGTGGGATTCATCTTCAAATTGTGTGCTCGCATAAGATCAAACACCGTCATCAAATCATGTAAGTGATCATTTTTGGAGCGGCTTTTGACGTCGATGTCGTCAACGTAACACTCTACCGTCTTGCGCAAATGATCTCTGAAATTGACGCGCATAGCATGTTGATATGTAGCACCGACGTTCTTCAGGCCGACGGGTATGATCGTATAACAATACACGCCGATCGATGTTATAAACGACGTATGCTTCTCATCATCAGGAGACATTTTGATTTGATTGTATACTAAAAAGCCATCCATAAAGGACATACGCTCGAAGCCACATGTATTATCGATCATTATGTCGTTGATCGGAAGAGAGAATTCATCCTTAGGGCATGCCACATTTAGATTACGGAAGTCGATGCAAATTTGGATCTTTCCGTTCTCCTTAATGACTGGTACTATATTGGCTACCCAGTCTAGGTGCTGCTCTTCACGGATGAAATCGCTTGATATAAGCTTGTTTACTTCTGCTTCAATGGAGTTCATGATGTCTGGACGAAACTACCGCTGTTGTTTGACTGGTTTTGCGTCCGGATAAATGTTGAGCTTATGAAGTACGATCTCGGGATTTAACCCTGACATGTCTTTATAGCTCCAGGCAAAGATGTCGATGTATTCTCTATTGAGTTGCAATAATGATTCCCGTTCGCCGTTTGTCAGGCTTTTACTGATGAAGATTGGCTTTAAAGATGATTCATCACCGAGGTCAACTTGCATGACCTCGTCTTCAGTGGAAGGGTCTCGCAGTTCAAAGCGCTTCTCCCATTGTGCATCTAGTTGTTAGACCCATGGCTCCAACTCAAGCGGTTCGAGTAGGTCGTCTTTCTCTTCAATATCAGCGGATGTCATATTGACAATAATTTCTGTCTGACTATATCTACAATGCTGCTATCAGAGTCGTAAGTGGGTGAATCGAACGAATGAGAGTGCCACTGGCATTCTTTATCGGAACCCTCGGGCGTTGTTGCTGGTATAACATACCCGAGGCCATGTCTGAGTTAATGATAATGGTCCTGAGGTTTTTCAGCCGGTGCTGACAGCTGTAGAGGCAATCGTCGACCGTTGCCGTAATTTCGACTCGGGGTAGCCTCCATGTCGTATCCCTGCTTTTGCATGAAGTACTTGGCTTGAGGACTATACAGGTAGAGCGGTAATCTTCCAGCGTCGGGTCCGAGATCGAACTCTTATGGCATGAAAGATTGAGGACCTTCTTTTCGGCCAAAGAAGATCGTGTGATCCCATCCTCTTCTGTCTGGGACAAGGAAGTAAGTGCCTTTAATAGGAGCAAGTTGATTTATGGTATGGACGGTTGTCACCTGTGTATACAGGTTAATGTCTAGACAGTCTCGTGCAACATATATTAGATTAAGCTTATCATACTCAGAATAGTCTAACGGCAGTCTCTTATTGATGAAATAAAGAATTTTGTCCACCGGGATTACATCATCAGGAGAGGGGCTATCCACCTGTGCAACCAAGTACTTGGCGAGTTCTATGTCCTCTTCGGCTACCCCGTGCGAGCTCAGGGGTCGAGATGCTGTCTTAGGCAACTTAACCATCAAGGGTTCAGCTTATGGTATTGGCTTGTCTGAGGGTGTCGGATCGACACTTGGTTGCCGGCTCTTCTTAGGAAGACGGATGACAATTGGCTCGGCAAGAGATTTGGTGTCTTTAGTTTGCCTTTGAGTGGATTTTGGCAACCGGATTACCATCGGCATCACAGAGGGCCTCGCATCTTCCTGTTTCCTTTGATTGGGTTTCGGCAGTCGGATTACCATCGGCCCTATGACGAGTTTTAGCTCTTGACTGGATCTCGAGAGCCGGATGACCATTAGTTTCAACTGTGCAGGTGAGGCAGGGGAACCGGGCACCTCTTTGTACTAGGTTACGACGAGGGGTACAACTTTGTCTGGTATACGGGCCTGGAGATGAATTTTTAAGGGTTCATCTGGCCCTATGATGGCCTCCAATTCTTCAGTTATGTGTTTCTTGGATTCGTCATATAGATAAGCCTCCGAAGAGTAATAAGATTTAACCCCTTTGAAGGGATCGATGTCGACGAATTCAGTTTTCACGAAGCCATGCTTACTGACATACTTAAAGCACTGGTGAACAGTGGATGGCACGATCATATAGTCATGTATCCATGGACGTCCCAGGAGGATATTGTAAGACGTGTCTGCATCTATGACGTAGCAGGTAACTTCCGTCTTCAGGTCACCAATCTGACATTTCAATCGAATCTTCCCTAAGGGATAGCTCCTTCCCGAGTTGAAACCGCTAATGGCAGTGTTGGTCGCCGCTAGCCGTGCATAGGGATGCCCAGAAGTTGGAGCAAGCTTTTCTGGATGATGCTTATTGACGAGCCGGGGTCGATATGCATCCGATCTACCTTGATGTTGCCTATGTATCCAGTGTAGTACAAGAGGCGATCATGCAAGTTGGACTTGATCAACATGTCAAGTGGATTAAATATGATGTTGGGCATTGCATCTGTGCCATTGCTGCCCTGTAGATCTGCTGACGGGTCTTCCCCTGGAGGCTTGACCTAGGCTAAGTAGGCGTCAGCATTTTGGAGTGCTTCGCTCAATAGGACACGAAGATCCTTGGAGAGCCTTAGGAGCTCGTATAACAATAATTTTGCTGGCGTATTAGCCAATTGTGCTAATATGTCAAAGTTGTAAGGTCTTTCCAGCCCCTGAGGTGCGTCGTTAAGAAGTGGCCTGTCGAAGCGGGTTTCCTTTGGCTTGGACTTATCCTCCGGTGGAGGTTTAGACGGCCTTGGAACATCAGAGGCAGACAGCATTGCCGGCTGAGGATCTTCGACTGAATTGCCCAGTGACTTGTGCCCAGACCGGGTAACAACGGCTGCCGCTTCCTCAACTTCAGCTAAAATTGTATGGCAGGATCTAGACTTCCTGCCCTTCTTCTCGTTGGTAGGAGATGACATCGCCTGGATAACTTCGGGCACTAAGTCTGGATGGACCCACATGATCTCTCTCGTGAAGTGGTGAGAGGTACCAGTCCAGATGTCTGGTTCCGGACGGATGGAAGATTGGTAACCTCCATCGTTGCCAGAGGGACAAGTGTTACCCCGTCTGGAGTGCTTGTTGGTGGAAAGTCGCCAAATTGAATTGACACCATGTTCTCCGCCACGGTAACCTCTTTAACGTCTATCAACAGAGCTTTGGAGTCGATAAGACTCTGAATGTACCGCTTTAATTGGAAGCAGTCATGAGTGGAATGATGGACATAGCGATAGAAATGATAATATTTGGGTCCTTCGTTTCTACTGCTCGGGGCTCGCGCATTGGTGGAGGGAGTTGGATCCTACCCCCTTGCAAGAGCATATTGAAGATAGGTTTGACATGACAATCTTCAAATAAGTAATTCACCTTGGGCCATTGACCTTCCACCTATTTTTGTTCAGGCTTATTGGTCGAATCGATGACCATGGCCTGTTTGTCTTTATTGTCCCGGTTGGAGGTGCCGCCACTATTGTTGTTGTTAGAGGTAGAACTAGGACGTTTGCCCTTATCCTCTCCATCTAGGATGTGTAATCCCAGCTGGCGAGCCTTCTCCAACTTTGCTTTGCATTGGTAGCACATGATGAAGGTCGTCCAATCCCTGAACTAATCGTCGCCCATCTAGAGACTAATTGCGGGGAGCAACTTCTTCTGGCAGATTTCAATCAAGGAGCTCTCGGATTGCCTTGGGGCAATCTCATTGCGGTTTGGCGAAACCGCTCGATATAGTTCCTTGTTAGCTCCCTCTCTCCCTGAACGACGTCCATAAGAGACGATATTGTCACATCATGTCCCACTTCGTAGAATCTCTCCAGGAACATGTGCTTGAAGCCGTCAAAAGAATTGATGCAATTGTCGGGAAGGTTGCGGTACCAATCGAACACGATCCCCTCCAATGCTCCGATGAATAATCGTGTGAGGATGGCGTCATTATGCGGCAAGTGGTCGATTGTGACCTCAAAGTAAGTCATGTACCGACTAGCAGAGGTCTTTCCGTCATACGAATCGATATAAAACGGCTTGTATCATGGTGGAAAAGGCACATCTCCATGCAACGGGATACGGCTGCCGTATTCCGAGGTCCTGAAAGGAGTCTCGGGCATTGAACATTGCTCGAAGCTCCTGGACTTCCCTCATTGCCTCCTTGGCTTCATCTGCATCTGAAGGAACGGATGCCCCTAAAGGATCATCACCCACAGGAGGGGCGGTCGTGTTGGAGTCCACGTTGACTGCGGGTCCCAAACTTGTTTGTCCGGGCGTCCTTACTGGTTAAGTTGGAAAATAGCTTTCATTTCGTCTACTTACTTGACCAAGGACAAGAGCATGGCTTCAAGTACTTCTAGTCATTATCGGTCAGTAGGTGCCTCATGATCATCGTCATCCATAAAGACTGTCCCTACATGGGTAGAGGTGGAAGGGACCGTAGCAGAGGTGCTCTCCGTATCGTATTCTCGTACAGAGAAATCGTCGAGGAATGTCGGAATGTCATCTTCCTCGGACTTGGAAGGGGTGCTACCCCTGTGAAGGAAGCCGCATCGTCTTGGCGAGGACGGTCGCCCTCAAAAAAGTTCAAGTTTCTTACATAATTCGGGAAATCTCTACCCCATGTGTATGTTCTTGGTACACCGGGTTGTTGCATATATTGAGGGGAGTGCTACCCCCAGCTTAATCTACTTCCAAGGAGGCCAAAGGTGCACCCCTAGATGCTGGGAGATTCTTTTTAGATCGAGTGCCTAAATAGACATCCCGTGTGGCTGTCGGCGGCAACCCTTCGGATGAGAGTTTCCTTGCAGTGCTGGCTGAGATTGCAGGACTGAAAGAGCCTGTCTTCCTTTCCCCCTTGTCGGGAGGAACCTTCCGAGTTGAATTATAGGAGGCGAAAGGAAATTCCTTGTCTTCCGAAATTTGCACCTATTTTTTGAGTTGTTATCGGACAGGTGATAGCTGCTGCAGTCGTTGGAAAATGGACTGTCGATCTTCAGGTGCTGCCGACTTGTCGCAGCAGCAGTTGATGATGACTTGGGTGCAATGATGTCCCGAGAGGGACTCATCGCATGCCAAGGTTGCCTCCTTGCGTTTGTGAGTGATCACCTCACGCAAGTCGATAGCAGGCTGACCAACCTTTACACCAAACTTGTGGATTCGAGATCGTATCCGAGCTCACAGGTGCGTAGGTATCATGTTTTCTCCTTGATCCGAGGCTAGTAAAAGCAATTCCTCTCGATCGTTGGAGGTAGACTTTAAAGACCCACCCTGTCCGTTAGCCCTGGGGGACTGGACGCGGGTGGTTCTGTATAATTTTCCATCAGGAGCCCGTAATAGTTAACGGTGCCCGCTGACGGTCAGTAGCTTGGACAGTTGACTGGACTTGTTGGGCCCGCACTGTCCTGGACTTCTTCAACTTAGCAACTGAAGGAGCATAGTAAGAAGAGTCCTGATTGGAATATTCTACATTCTCAATGGGCCGCATAGAGTGGGCCCGCATGAGAGACGGTCTAACACAGAGGTTCTGATAGGGCCGCATGAGACATCCTGTCTGAGGCCAGGATGAGCTGCCGTATGGGCAATCTTCCTGCGGCTAGAGTTGGCTACCGCATGGGCCATCATTTTACGGCCAGAGTTGGCTGTCGCATGGGCTATCTTCCTGCGGCCATAGTTAGTTGCCGCATGGGCCATCTTCCTGCGGTCAGAATTGGCAGCCGCATGGGTCGTCTGCCTGTGGCCAGAGTTGGCTGTCGCATGGACAGACTGTCCATTTCTCTTATGTGGCCTCTTCTTTGTCCGCATGGATTTCCCTTATGCTCCCAAAAACTCAGCAACGTAGTATTTTCCTTTGCTGGACTTGGGGACAGTGGGTCCTCTGCGGTCGGAAGCAAAGCCACAGGAGAGCTTCGATCACCGTCTTGCGCCGCAGAAGGAGCTTCTTCGAGAACTTGGTCAACAGTTTTGCATGCCGACGTCCTGCGAGTTTTTTTGGGTTGGCTCGCTTCTGTGACGGCTGGCGCTCCCTTCAGAGAGCATTTCTTCGAAGGCTTGTTGGTCAAAACGAACCACAAGAATTTACTGCGTAGAGCCGAGCTTGGACGCATTGGATTGCATCACCAGCTTCTCATCAGTGGAGAAGGACGTCCCTAGCAGAGTTGCCATCGTGTTTGCCATTAAATATCAAAGACGGTATTACAGAAACACTGAAATTAATTGTAAATTCGCTTGTACAAAGAAAAGCCAAGAAAGAAATCCTAGGAAACAATCTAAGTAAAATTGTTTAGTTTTTGATTCTGGGCGGTGACGGTGGAGGCTCGAAAAATTGTATCAACTCTGCCTTACTCCTTGGACTATCCGACCCAGTCTTTAGCTCTTGAAGAAATTGCCTTTTGAAGGTTGCCAGCCTTTTGCAGGGGTGTAGCACCCTGCTATTTATAGTGATAGGTGTTTTGAGCCGTATAGATGGCCCGTAGCCACGTGGCTAATAAGCACATGAAAACCGCTCTTTGGCCGCTAGCTGGCGATTTGTTGGAATTTAGTTGCAGCAAATCTGGGTGGTTGAGACTTGGTCAGCCTGCCACGTGTCCTATCGTAGGATAGGAATCATTTTGAGCCGTATGAGTCTCTCAATTTTCGGCCATGTTTGGTCGTATAAGACTCATGCGGCTTAAGTCGCAGCCTTCTTTAGTCTGCATATAGCTTAAGGACTTTTGAGCCGCATAGATTATGTATTTTGGGCCGCATAAAGCTTATGCAGCTTAGGTTACAGTCACTGTCATGACCCGCACCTGCTTTTTGGGATGCAAGTGCGTGAGCAAGCCAGCTATGTATCAAGCGGACTCCAGCCCGACTCGAGTACATATAAGCTGTCAAGATATGGTATCATGGCTAATATGGTAATCTACATGTATCTCAATCCACAAGAATATATAAGACAATAATGAACAAGTATGGGTCGTGGTCTGCAGCCCACTAGCATATAGTCCAATTAGACTCCAAGAATAATATGAGTCTATAAAGCTAAAATGATAAGTAGGATATATCATAAAAGCACGAGAAGATAGTAAATCAATACACTAACAAAATAGCTGAATCATGCGATTGAAGTCAACTACCACATGCTCAGCTAACTAACTCCGTGAAATCAGCTACATGAAGAGTCATCAGTTCTCAAAGGACTAGCAAGATACATAAAACATGCCTACTAACATGACAGTAAATAACATGTATGGGATAAGAACATTGCAAGAAAAATATCTAAGGACGACGAGTCGTGTGGAAATGTAATACTAGACTTGGCTAACTATCAATCAAACTATCAAAAGTTCAAAATAAATCTTAGGGTATATTCTCATTGTGTTGGGCTTTATACTAATATATATACATGCAATAATATTTATTTCATGAATAATCTAGAATGTTAAATGATATATTTTTATTATTATAAATCTAATAACAATATAAATAACAACAATAATGTAACTAATAAGAAAATCTATAATAAGTGTACATACAAATATGTAGTCTAAATATCCCAACATGCATAAGGGTAACTAGGAAGGTATTTATCCTATTTTTAACAATTATCACTTATATCAAATAATACTGATGTCTTTACCATATATAACAATTATTTATAAAATATATTTAGTAGAGCAATAAGACAAAATATGGCATACACATAAAATTTATTGACACAGACGTCTTTGGTCGTTCTACAACAACATTACATGGGCCCGGGTTTGGTTCGGGTCAAGTCCGGACCAGTTTGGTACAAACGGGTCACTTAAACGCCAAATAATATTAATAAAGAATAATTAAACTATTTATAATGGTCATGTCACAACTTGGCCTGGTTTTCCTAGTTAGGACATCACTATGGCTCGGCCTTCCCTACCAGTGCTAATATACTAGTCAAAGAACGCTACTGCACTATCCGTGCCATGATTTCTAGTCGCCTTCTACTCAAATTCCTAACCATGACTAAAATCATCTACCATAATAGTTAACTAATTAATTATTTATAAAATCTAAAAACCACCATTTAAATCAAATAAGTAGTAAAAAATATTTAAAATTTTCGGAAGAGAGTTACAAATCTACCCACCTTAAAAATAATTTCTTCCTCGAAATTCTAATCCATAACTATTCCTTAAAATTCAAAGTCTACTATTACCTTAATTTCTCAAATTTAATTTTTCAAAAATATTTTATAACCTTCTCTAGTCATTTATAACTTCGAATACTTGAGGACTTCTACCCACCTTTGATCACACTACTCAAAACACGGTCACTAAAATTTTATAATCTTCTAGCTAGTTGCAAACTATTCTACCAACAGAAATCTAGGGCATATGACATCTATAATCTCTCATATCTATAAACAACCAATATTTCAATAAAGCAATATTATACTATAATTTAAGAATTTTTGATGAATTCTAGACAGCACAATCATTCGTCATCCCGGAATAGAAGGGACGAGAATCAAGGGTACGAGAGGGCAAGGAAGAATAATCGAGAATGAGACGGTTTCAAAGACGGTAGAAAAATTTCAAAGAGAATTTTCAAGGCATAGTGGATTGAGATTTCTAAGGGTTCAGTCAAATTTGCAGGCTCGTATCAGTACAGTTACGTAACCGATACGATATGCTCTGACCTGTATGGGCCACCACAAAACTTATCACGACCCGTACCCGTTTTTGGGGATGCAAGTGCGTGAACAAGCCAGCTACGTATCAAGTGGACTCCAGTCCAACTCGAGTACGTATAAGTTGTCAAGATCATGGTATCATGGCTAATATGGTAATCTACAGTGTATCTCAATCCACAAGAATATATAAGACAAGAATAAACAAGTAAGGGTCGTGGTCTGCAGCCCACTAGCATATATGTCCGATTAGACTCTAAGAATAATATGAGTCTATAAAGCTAAGCTGATAAGCATGATATATCATAAAAGCACGAGAAAGATAGTAAATCAATAACACTAACAAAATACCTGAATCATGCGATTGAAGTCAACTACTACATGCTCAGCTAACTAACTCCGTACAATCAGCTACCTGAAGAGATCATCAGGTCCTCAGAGGACTAACAAGATACATAAAACATGCCTACTATATAACAGTAAATAACATGTATGGAGGATAAAAACACTGCAAGAAGAACATCTAAGGACGACGAGTCATGTGGAAATGTAATACTAGACTTGGCTAACTAGCAATCAGAACTCCTATAGCTTGTAGTACAATGCAAGATACTCCCAATCTATAGTATTTTAATTGACGTACAAAGCAGGATACTCTCAGTTTAGATTAGCCAATTCTAGTATCGATCTCCTCTCCTAAAGGATACAAGGTTAAGCAAACTCCTATAAATCGTAGTACAATGCAAGATACTCCCAATTCATAGTGTCGCAAATCAAGTCAATCAATCATTCAATATATGCTATAGGTCGTAGTACAATGTAAGATACTCACAGTCTATAGTATATCTCAACTGTAGTACAATGTAAGATACTCCCAGTCAAGAATGGTCAAGTCAAGAACAAGATATAGAAACTAACAACTCAATCATAAGACAAGGTAACACGAAAAAAACCAATAATCAAGCAATATCGAATATCCTATACGTGCACGTAAATCTAGAAACAAGTAAAACATTCGATGACAAACCAATTACAATATGGGAAACAAGTAACCATATAAAGAAGTACAATAGAAAGAAAATAATATAAATACTGCATATATTCGGCAAGGTATACTTGCCTGAGGGTTGCACGGAGAACCAACAAAATATCGCCAATCAACAAGTCAGAAAGTCCAAGTCGCACAACTGCCTTCAGAAGCTATAATAGATATTACCAACGTTTCCAAATTAGTCAAATTAGATAGGGTAGCCTGTCCTTAAGTCCAATTCTGGACACAGGGGCAAAACGGCAATTTCGGGTCAAAACGGTGTCCGTCGTTGGACCCGCTTTGTACCGAAAAGTGTGCCAGAGTCATGATCTCTAAAGTTGTCAAACTATATGTCTACAAATTTGTTTTGATGATATGAACCCAGCCGCATGTCCAAAGTTGGATTCCGACAGGACGTGCACAAAATTGCCCGTTGAATCGGATCGTGTGGCCCGCAAAATGGCGATCCGATCAACTGTCTCAGAATCGGACCAAACTAGACATACATGAGCAGAAAATGATACGGTCTTGTTGGCGGAAGTTTCATCTCGATTTGACGAACGTGCACAAAGTAATTGGGGATTTTTGCAAAGGGATCGATACGGTGAATTTTGACCGATACGTATCAAATTCGTCGCGCACACGCAACCAATTTGATTTCCGCCAATGCCCACGCGTCCAGAAGCCGATATGCACCTTTCGATGCTTCCGATTCGCTACCACGTCACCCAGATTGGCGAAACGCACGTCGTATCGAGGGTTTTTATCAAAATTTACTATTTTGAAAACAAGTTTTTCTCGATTTTTAGGAACATATTTCTCTGTATATAATTAATGAAATTCAAAACTACGAAATAGGTTCTAAAGCCCTATTTGCTGTCTAATAAGGTGTTCAATTAGTTTTTCTGAAATACTAACAGGTTGATTGGATTCATTCTTCAAATATGGGATATTGGATTGTTATTATCTATTTATGACTAGGTTTTTCACCAACTTTGGTTCGATTTCTCATCTAATACAGACGACTCCAACTTGATTTAATCGACATAGGTCAGAGTTGGTTATGTTGTGAGCATACCAGAAGAAACAAATCACAAAAAGGTCGAGTATGCGTCGAGAACGCACGACCTGAAGTTGGGCGTTTGGCGGTGGTTGCTGCCCGCGGTTCTGCTGTCTCTGCTGTGCGAGGCTGCTATTGCTCGCTTTGCCAGGCGGCCGACGGTGCGTATGGCGGTACGAGGTCGTCGAGGTGGTCGCCCAATGATCTGGGTGCTAGGGTTAGGAGAATCCCCTTCCTCTCTCTCGATCTTGATCTCTCTTTCTATCTCTCGATTATATATAAGTGCCATGTTGTGCAATAGAGTCGGGAGGTTGGTCGGGCTAAAGGCTTGGGCTGGGCTTGCTATTGCTGCTTTGTTTCAATCTCTTTTCCTTTCTTTTTCTATTTCTATTAATAGCCTTTTATCTACACACACACACACACACACACACACACAGATATATATACATATATATATATATATATATATATATATATATATAATATATATATATATATATATATATATATATATATATATATACTGATACATATATATATATATATATATATATATATATATATATATATATATATATATATATATATATATATATATACGTATATATATATATATATATATATATATATATATATATATATATATATATATATATATATATATACGTATATTTCCTATATATGTATAAATACTCCAAAAGTCCAAAATAAGTCTTAGGGATATATTCTCATAGTGTTAGGCTTTATACTAATATATATACATGCAATAATATTTATTTCATGAATAATCTAGAATATTAAATGATATATTTTTATTATTATAAATCTAATAACAATATAAATAACAACAATAATGATAACTAATAAGGAAAATCTATAATAAGTGTACATACAAAATATGTAGTCTAAATATTCCAACATGCATAAGGGTAACTAGGAAGGTATTTATCCTATTTTTAACAATTATCACTTATATCAAATAATATTGATGTCTTTACCATATATATAATAATTATTTATAAAATATATTTAGTAGAGAAATAAGACAAAATATGGCATACACACATAAAATTTATTGACACAGACGTCTTTGGCTGCTCTACAAGATTACATGGGCCCAGGTTTGGTTCGGGTCAAGTCCGGACCAGTTTGGTACAACCGGGTCATTTAAACGCCAAATAATATTAATAAATAATAATTAAACAATTTATAATGGTCATGTCACAACTTGGCCTAGTTTTCCTAGTTAGGACATCTTTATGGCTTGACCTTCCCTACTAGGACTAATACACTAGTCAAAGAACGCTATTGCACTATCTGTGCCATAATTTCTAGCCACCTTCTACTCAAATTCTTAACCATGACTAAAATTATCTTCCATAATAATTGACTAATTAATTATTTATAAAATCTAAAAACCACCATTTAAATCAAATAAGTAGTAAAAAAATATTTCAAAATTTTTTGGGAAGAGGAGTTACAGTCACCCTTGGTCGTCTGACTTTAGGGCCACATACGTTTGAGCCGTATAAGGTTCATGCGGCTTGGGTAGCAATCCTTATGGCCGCATGACATTTTATCTGATTACGTCTTATCTTTTTGTCAGAGTGTTAGAGCTGTCATTTTTGTCAGTTTTGACAGAATTTGTCAGCTTTATCAGACGACTGATCAACTTGGCCACATATCTTTCTTCTGCGGCTCGAATCAGTCTGGTTGTCGATGGGCCGCATAGGGTGGTGAATTTGTCATACGGCTCTCCTTTATGCGTACCAGTTTGGCCCAAAGTACTTATGCGACAAATTGTGACTCGCATAAACCCCATATTTTCCATGCTTCTACAATTTTAAACTAGTTTTTGATAACGAAAATAATCATAAACTATCTTTCTCTAAATTTTGATGAACATTACAATTAAACACGATAAATAAAATAAAGTAAATAATAATAAAAATAATTTTGAAAATTCGAGAAGAGGGTTTACATGCCCGGGCATATGGGACGTTTGTGAAAGTCGTAAAACCACGCGATTGAGGTTTCTAAGTTTATGAATAACGTAGACTCGAAGTCATCCTCATCGGATGGTGGAGGTAGGCTAAATAGACTTTCAATAGACTTGTATGATGGGCTTGATGTAGAAGCACCATCTCCTCTTTTCTTTTTCTTGGAACATCTAGGAGCCATAAAAAATTGACAAGAAAAGAGTAGAAATTACAAAAAAAAATAGCGGCGTAGAGTGAAGAGACGTGCCAAAATCCTTAGATCCAAAGTACTAGGGCCTAACACCAAGATATTTGGGAGAAACAATTGAGCTAGGTTTAGGATTTTTCGATTTTGGGTGGCTTTGTTCATAGGGAAGAAGAAGAAGATGGAAGTGGGTTTAAATAAAAAGTGAGCCAACAGCTGATAGGTCGGTTCTGTCGGCGGATAACCGAACTTGGCCAGAGTTCGGTCCGAGTTCGGTAGGCTTGTATTTTAAAAAACGGTTTTTGATTTATGAATAGAAATTGTATTAGAACTAATATTCATTTATTTAAATATATTTTTATTACTTTGGGTTAGCTGTAGGGGCCAGATCCCAGCTAGCGGTAGTTCGAAAACTAGTACACTGCATCGCATCAGGCTATTTATACCTGTATGACAGAAGGGCCCTCTCAGCTTGTACCTAAAATAATTCTGACTTAATATATTCTAAACAATTTCCTAAACACAAAGCATTATGTTTCCAAAAATTCAAGAATACCTAACTCGCGACGAATAAAGTTGAATCGGTCTTCAGCTAATGGTTTTGTGAAAATATCTGCTAACTGATGATCTGTGTCAATAAATTCTAAACAAATATTTCTGTGTTGTTGGTGATCACATAAGAAGTGATGTCGTATTTTGATATGTTTAGCGTGTGAGTGACATACATGGTTCTTTGTCAAATTTATTGTGCTAGTGTTGTCATAATAAATGGGAATATTTGTGTACTGCAGATTGTAGTTTTCTAAAGTTTGCTATATCCACAAAATTTATGCACAACAACGTCCTGCAGCGATATACTCGGCTTCAGTCGTGGATAATGTAATATAATTTTATTTTTTGCTAAACCAAGAGACTATAGCTTTACCTAGAAAATGACATGTACCGCTGGTACTTTTATGGTTTACTTTGCATTTAATAATATCAGCATCAAAATACCCAATTCGGTCAAATGATGTCATTTTTGGATACCATAAGCCGACAGTAGAAGTACCGTTAAGGTATTGAAAGATACACTTAACTGCACATAAGTGTGATTCCTTAGGTTTAGCT
Source organism: Iris pallida (assembly GCA_029216955.1). Taxonomy (NCBI): domain Eukaryota; kingdom Viridiplantae; phylum Streptophyta; class Magnoliopsida; order Asparagales; family Iridaceae; genus Iris; species Iris pallida. The sequence continues at coordinate 28,874 of JANAVB010023591.1, forward strand.
TGATATCTAGCACATATACAAATGCTAAACATAATATGAGGCCGACTAGCAGTTAAATATAATAAACTACCAATCATACCTCAATAATTATGCTAGTTGATTAGTTTTCCACTTTCATCAATATCAAGCTTGGTTGATGTAGCCATAGGAGTCCCGATAGGCTTTGCGTTGTCGAAGACAAACTTCTTCAGCAAGTCCTTCGTGTACTTGGCTTGATTAATGAAGGTTCCCTGAGTGCTTTGTTTGATTTGTAGTCCGAGAAAGTAGTTCATCTCTTCCATCATACTCATTTCAAACTCACTTTGCATACACTTAGCAAATTCTTGACATAATTATTCATTAGTAGAATCGAATATAATATTATCTGCATATATTTATACTAACAGAAGGTCATCATTTGAAGACTTGATAAATAAAGTCGTATCAACTGTAACGCCCCAGTCCCAAAATACTTGGGACTAAGGACGTGAATATGCCAGCTGTATACATACAAAGTATATTCCAATATACAGAAACCTCGTATGTATATATAAGTTATAAAATACAGTAAACCAAGTCAACTAAATCTCATCCACCAAATAAGAGAATAATAATATAAATCAACTATGATTTTTTTTTATTTATACATGTAGTTGGGCGGAGACAAATTCACTACCAGCCATTTGAATGAGAAAAAGAATACACGGGAGAAAATGCAAAGGAAAGGTTGCAAGTCGACCCAAGGGCAATCCTCTGCGAAGGAATAGAGAAGATCACGGCCTTGGCTAGAACACGTACAAATATCACAGAAGCGCACACGTGGAGAGATCACCAGTGTAGGACCGTTGACCACCTCTAGAGGGGGGGGGGGTGAATAGAGTGTGTGCGTGTGCAGCAGAAAAATAATCACCAATAAAAAACTTTAAGCAATAACTATGGCAGTAAATAAATCCAGTAAAGTAAGAGTTAAGAATTATAACTCAGTGACACAGCGATGTATACTGGTATCCCTCTGAGAGGACTAATCCAGTCTCGAGTACTCTTGCTCGATGTTAATCCACTATGGCACAAGCTTTAACTGAGTGCTTGCAACTCTTACAACACCGTGCTTGGCGACAAGTGCACGACCGACTTCACAACACCGTGCTTGGTGACGAGCGCACGACCAGCTCCACAACACCGTGCTTGGTGACGAGCGCACGACCGACTCCAGAAAGCAATTTGAAAACTGGAATGTTTTCTGAATACAACCTCCGATACAACTCTTCAATACCAAACTCTAGATTAAACAGAAACTGTACTGGCTTGGCTAAGAGTCGTAAAGGCTTAGATATGAAAGTAAAAGTTTAGAATACTTTAGATAGAGAAGAGAAGAGATGAAAATTGGATTGTTGAAATGAATGGTAATCTTAACTCTATTTATAGTATTTTTGGGGAACCGAACTCGGGCAGAGTTCGGGCAGAGTTCGGATGCTAGGATTTCGCATACGAACGTTGCATGCAGATTTGGTGGGAACTGAAATTCAAATAACCCAGACCGAACTCGGGCCGAACTCGGACCGAACTCGGTCAGAGTTTTGTCAGAGTTCTGCTGGTTCAGAACAGTAAGGAATAAACCAAATTTGCATAGGTTTTAGGCTCTTTGGAATTGTAGATTTTTGGGATACGTAGGTAGGCTTATTTTTGTTTGTGGACTGAGAAAACCTAAGCCAGTACCGATCCGATCAATCTCACATTTTTCCTAGACTCAAATAAAAGAAAAAATACAGAATAAATATGAAAACTAATAGCCCTTTAGATGACGTCTTTTTTCTGACATTGAAGACGCATTTTTCCTTGACGGCAATCGTCCAAAGATAAACAGATCTGAAAATCTGAATACCTTTCGGGGGCTTCGCCCCCGAACCCCTGACGGGGGGCGCTGCCCCCTCGACCCCTGACGGGGGGCGGAACCCCCGATGCGAGGCCCCGGATAGGTCGTTAGGCGGTTCAGAGAAAACTCCTTGTATAACGTCGTCTTTGGCCCATCATTAATACTCCATTGTATATGTCATGGTTTGACAAAGCTTGATCATGCTTACTGCATGTCTAAGAACATGTTAGACGAATAAAGCAATATGATACAAGCTATAGGGGTTCTTTTATGTTTTGAAAATAGATTTTTTGCCGGGATTGTCGGGACGTACTCCGTATCGGGATTGTCGGGACGTACTCCGTATCGGTTTGTGACCACGTCGCCGGGATTGTCGGGACGTACTCCGTATCGGGGTTCTTTCGGTTTGTGACCACGTCACCTTTCAATTCTTTCGGTTTGTGACCACGTCGCCGGGATTGTCGGGACGTACTCCGTATCGGGGTTCTTTTATGTTTTGAAAATAGATTTTTTGCCAAATTTAAACGAGTTTTAAACAGATTATAGGAATCTAGAAATAAAACTAAAAATAGAGTTTTGATCATATATAGGTTGTCTAAAAGTCTATTTAGGTATATTTCTAAAATTCATAACATCATGGTCGGGGTCGTTGGGACAGTTATAAACCCAGAAAATTGAGGGTTTTCTCGATTTTGGAAAGCGATTCTTGTCACGCATAAAGCAAAATAAAATAATATAATTGAAGTAGGTTGTACTTGGTTGGGTTAGGTTCATACCTAAGAAAATGGTTCGTGAAATAAGGGAAGGAGGAGGGAGAAAACATCCTGGCCTAAAATCATGTTCCTGCTGCTATTGCTTATGACCATGGCCTCTGCCATCGTTGGCGCACGGCGATGCTGCGGCGGCCTACCGGTGGTCTGCCGACGCGGGGAGGGTGGCGCGCGCAAGCACGTGCTAGGGATTGCTGGCGATAGGTGCGGCTCTTAGGGTTTTAAACCTTTTTTTACGTGGTTTCTCTTGCGAATATATAAAGATGGAGGAGGGGTGAAGTCGGGCTTGGGCTTGGTCCCGAGTCTACTGTTCCCGTAAGGGAATAGTAGCTCTTGGATATATATATGTTTTTTTCTTTTTCTTTCTTTTATTAAAACTGTTCAAAAAATTGTAATAAAATATCTAAAATCATAAAAATAGGAAATAAGCTTTAAAATATCTTAAATTTATTTATTTATTTAGTTTTTTTATACTCTCTTAACATATATATTATATATATATATATATATATATATATATATATATATATATATATATATATATATATATATATATATATTGTGTCTATATATATACATATATTATATATATATATATATATATATATATATATATATATATATATATATATATATATATATATAGACACAAAAAAAAAATATATAGACATAATATGTATATATATATAAAAAATATATATATAATTTTTTTTTTATATAAATATATATATTTTATATATATATACATATTGTGTCTATATATATATATATATATAGAAAATATATATATATATATATATATATATATATATATATATATATATATATATATATATATATATATATATATATATATATATATATATATATATACTAATTAAATCTTATAAATTATCAAAAAAATTCCTAAAACTACAAAGGTGTTTCTAACATTTTTGTAGTACAGTTCTAGCACAATCTATACACATGTTAATCTAACACGTAGCTACTATTAATATAAACAAAAAAAATCCCTAATTAAATGCAATGTTGTTTAAAATGAATAAAAGTTCCTTAAAATTTCAAAACTAATATATTTTTTTCTCAAATAATTTAGTTCATAAACTCAAATAAGTAACTTTATCTATGTTTGCATACAATAGTGGCATTTGTCTTGCTACCAATTTATTAGAAATATAAAATTTAAAAAGTCCAATAAATCACAAAATACTATAAAATTTTATTTAATTAAAAAAATCACCAAATTTTTTGGAGATTATACATCCTACCCAACTTATAAAAATTTCGTCCTCAAAATTAAAATAAAACTTAATATATAAAATAACAAGACTAAATACGAAGGGGGGTAAGCCCGTCAAATTGTAACTTGATTTTCGAGCGATGGAAGGGGGTTATCATATGAATCAATATTGACGCCATACTCTACAAGATGGGGTATTATTGGTTCAAGGCCCTACCCAACTTATAGAAGTTGGCTAACCTTGAAAATTGTCGTTACAAGGCTTCTAAAAGGAACAATTTCTAAAGGACGGTACAAGAATATGGGAAACTTCTGACCGCAGTGTCGGTTTCCAAGTGGGCTTCGATATTGCCATGACATCCTTGGTTGCTAACTACTATAAGAGAGTTATTACAATTTAATCTTGCCTCTCTAGGGTCATGCTTCCAACAAAATGATAGGAATCTTTTGCTCAATTATAACTAGAACGTGTCGATTAAAAGAAATTTTATTCTTCGCCTAATATGGGTAACTAAGAAACGAGCTTGAAGAAGGTAGGGCAAGAAGCGGTTATGGCCAAGTGATGAGAATCTATAACAAGTGTATGCTATAAGTATGATTAGGTAGGTGTTTAAATTCTTTATGTCATAGTGACCAGTGTGTGCAGGTTTGGTGTTTAGTGTTGTGTAGGAGGCATGTGCTTGCTAGGGTAAAAAGCATAAGTCATCGATGTAATATGTCTTGCATGGATCATGGACATTTAGTTTGTTAAGGGAATGTGTCGATGTTGCATGGTTAAGATCAATTGAAACGAAAATGGACATTTATGGTTTATTCTAAGGGAAATTGGTGTCATACATATGGGGTAATTAAAATGGAGCATAGGAATGTACATTTGTGTGGAACATGTATGTTATGTGTGTGGCTTGGCTGGTCTAGTTCATGAGTGTAAAATTTTTCGAAGGGAATGGCTCGTGTTGATAAATAGATTCGTATCAACTCTTCCTTTTAAAAAACTATTTTCAAGTAGGAAGGAACTTAGGCGGTCATACCATGCTCGAGGGGCTTGTTTGAGTCCATAGAGTGCCTTATGTAACTTGAAAACATGATCGAAAAATTTAAAATCTTCAAAACTAGGGGGTTGTTTTACAAAGACTTCTTCTTTTATAAAACCATTCAAAAATGCACTTTTCACGTCCATTTGAAAAGTTTAAAATTGTGAAAACATGCAAATGCACAAAACATATGAATGGATTCTAATCTAACAACATGAGCATAAGTCTCGTCATAATTAATTCCTACTTTTTGATTATAACCTTGAGCCACTAGACGAGCTTTGTTGCATAGAACTTGTCCGTCCTCACTAAGTTTATTTTGGAACTCTTATTTGGTACCAATTATAGATTGACCAATAGGTTTCGAAACAAGTTCCCAAACTTAGTTTTTCTAAAACTAGTTAAGTTTCTCTTGCATGACATAAATCCAAAATTCGTCTAGAAATGCATCTGCTATAGATTTAGGTTCTACTTGAGAAATGAATGCAACATTTACAGCTATACCTTTGTTTCAAGAATGCGTACCTACTCTCTTTGATACATCACCTATGACAAGAGTCTCTGGATGGTCTGGCATGAATTTCATCTTCTTTGGAGACTCTCTAGATAGTCTTTGTCAGCAGCAGCATATTCAGTTGCCTTGAGTATTTTTCTTGCATTTTCATTATTGCTGTCACTTGCTATATGACTGTTGATCTCATCAAATGACGCATTAATTGATTCTTCAATAATCATAGACTTCTTATTAAAGACTCTATATCCCTTACTCTTGGCAGCATAACCAAAGAATATTCCTTTGTCTACCTTAGAGTCGAACTCCAAGTTATCCTTGGTGTTCAGGATACAACATCGACAACCAAACACTTTGAAATAAGAAATGTTTGGAATGCGACTAAACTATAATTCATAAGGTGTCTCCTTCGATATAGGTCGAATCGGCACCCTATTTAAAATATGACAAACTGTACTAACAGGTTCAGCCTAAAAGTATTTCAGAAGATTATGCTAGTTTAGCATGAATCTAGCCATATCGCTTAGAGTTCTATTCTTCTGCTCCACAACACCATTATGTTGGGGAGTTTTAGGATAAGAAAACTCATGCAAAAAATTATTTGTATCACAATACTTTTTGAAATCAGAATTTACGAATTTGCCTTCATGATCACTTCAGATACGAGTAATCATGAAACCTTTGAACCTTTTTACAAAAATCTCAAATTCAAAAAGTGTATCGCTTTTGTTTGATAAAATGAAAACCCATATATATCGAAAGAAATCATCAACAATTACAAAAGCATAGAGCTTACTGCCAAGGCTAACGACTCTAATAGGTATAAATAAATCCATATGAATCAACTGCAAAGGTCTAAAAGTACTTACAACATTTATGGATTTAAAAAAGGATCTAGTTGCCTTATTTTTCTCACAGTTGGCACATACCACGTCTCTCTTGAATGATATTTCTAGTAGTCCTTTTACCAATTTTTTTGCTGATAGTCTTGAAATAGATCCATGTTTGCATGTCCTAATCTCATATGCCATAGCCAACTTTTATCTTGGTTGACTACTAGGCACTTACCTACACTGTTGGTACTTTCTAAAAAGAACAGATAAATATTGCCTTATCTGATTTCTTCATAGACTAGATTACCAGTGGACATATCATATATAGAATATTTGTCTTTAACAAAATTAATACCATAACATAGTCAACAAGATGATTAATGCTTAGCTGGTTACATTTTAACTCGGTCACGAGACAAATGTTTTTTATTTCTGGATAGAGGGATAATAAAGATGAGTCACCTATCATGTGCCATGAAAAACCGCTATCAAGGATCCATTTGCTTCTATAATGAGAGGGTTATCCCACCTATAAGACGAATAGATGTGACCTTTGGTACGTACCCATTTCTTTGAGGGTCCAGCATGGTTAGCTTTGTGTATCCATGTGTATTTATTCATGTCTACTAGCTTTCTGATCTACAATACTGTGATATGTACCCGTACTGACCACAGTATGTGCAGATAATTCTAGAGTGAGTGTCTTTTGGTTTTGTGCAGACATGAGCCTTTTGTATCTTTCATGGACACTTGTAAGTAAAAGCATGATTGTATGAAACATGTCACTTGCGTGCTTTCTTTGATCGTGTCCTATTTGGTATATACTGTGTGGTAGGACAGATCTTAGGTAGTGTAACAGGAGAAACCTGTTTGCCTATTTTTATCTCTAACTTTTTAGAGATCGAAAAAGCTGCTACATGTTTTTTTGTCATGTCTTTCAGTCTTTTTTAGTGTCTATTTTTAATCTCTTTTCAGAATCATATATAAGAAGAACGTTTGTATAGTCTTTCTCTCTCTGATCAACTGTGCATTTGACTTCATGAAGACTTAGCTTAATATTAGCCAATTCAATCTTTCGTGTTACCTATGATAGACGTCTCCTTTATTTCTTACAATAAGTTAGACAGTCTAGCCACTTCAGTTGTGTATGCTTTTATCTCATTCGATATTGATTATACTTATCTAACATACCTTTGTGTTCGTCAAGTAAATCGCTAAAAGCATCAGAGAGTTTATCAAAAGTAAAGTCATCATATAGAGGATTCTCTAATACCTGATCAAATGCTATTAAGTAGACATTTGCAGAACTATTGTGTCTTTCTTCCTCTTCTGATTTACTAGCCTCGCTTTTATGACAGATGTTTATATTTAGATACTTATGACCAGTTGTTAACTTTCGACTTGATCGTTCATATCGACTGCTCTTCTTATCTATTAGGCAGTCATTCTTTATATGTCGAATCTTTTTGCATTCATAGCATATTGTTTCTTCTTTATTGCTTTCTTAGACGTCTTTTTTTCTTTCTGTTTGATTTCTCAAACCTCAAGAACTTTCTGAAGTTTTTGACCAGTAGGGCTTGTTCATCAACATCTGACTCTTCATCGTCAATGTCTTTACTTGATAATCTTTTAGCTTGTACTGTAAAGGCGATATATTTTTCTTTTGGGGTTGCCTAATAGATTTTTCTTTTAGGGTTGTCTCTTTAAAGTCTTGTAGGTCAAGCTCATGAGTCATGAGTACCCATCAACGTCTTTAGTGACATTTTGGTGAGGTCATTTCCTTCAATGATTGTTGTTGCCTTCGGGTTTCAATTCTTAGTCAGTCCTCTGAGCACCTTCCTGATCTTTTCATGGTTACTATAATCTTTACCAAGAGAAGATAGAGAATTAGTTATATCTAGAAAATATGTGAGCCTTTGTATGATTGACTCATTTGGCTACATCTTGAAAGTCTCATACTCTTGTGTTAGTCTGCTGATATTGGATTCCTTCATTTGTGAAGTTCCTTTATGAGTTACCTCAAGAAGTGTCCAGATCTCGTACGAAGTGGTACATGTAGATACTCTATTGAACCCAGTCTTACTAATAGCATAAAATAGTGCATCGATCGCTCTTGCATCAAGACTGGCTTGTGTCTTCTTTAAATCCATGTATCTGTCATGTAGCTTGTCTACAAGGTTACCGTCAATCACTAATGGGTAGCTTTTTGTAGCCGCCTATAAATATCGACCAAAGATCGAAGTCAAGTGATTTTGAAGAAACTTATTTGTGTTTTCTAATATGTATAGTTTGTTCCATCAAATCATTAAAGTCCATTTATGGATTGCCTTTCACTTGTGAATATAGATTTTACAGCTGCCATATATATACTCTCTAGAATGTTATATTTGTATATAACCTACTCTGATACCAATTATAGAAATGTTGAGCACCGCAAGGAGGGGAATCGAGTGCATGTGTGCAGTAAAAATATAATCGCCAATTAATAATATTCTAAGCAGTATCACAGGTATAAAGTATTGATCAAACTATGAAATTTAAATACAGAGAGTAAAGAGCATCAAAAAGCAAACTCGTGACACAACGATGTATACTGGTTTTCCTCTGAGAGGACTAGTCCAGTTTTAAGTACTCTTGCTCGATGTTAATCCATTGTAGCACAAGCTTTAACCGAGCGCTCGAAGCTCCTTACGATACTAGTTTTCATCCAAAGGACTCATAACTTCAACTTAGGCAAACACCGAAAGCTCGGACACTTCAGAGAGCCTTCTTTACAACGCGAACAACCAAACTCTAGATTAAAACAGAATGGCACTTGGGTTGGCTAGGAGTCGTTAAAGGCTAGATATAAAATGAATAACTCTAGAATGTTTTTAAATAGAGATAGAAGAGAGGAATGGATGAATGATTTGGAATGGGAAGTTCTCTTATATTTATAGTATTTTTTAGGGCATAACTCGGCATGATTTTGGGTCCATAAATTTTATAATTTGAAAAGTGGTTACAGATATTAAGGAAGACCAAAATGGTCTAGAAATAGACTAACATAATTGTGCAGAGTTCGGGCTGAACTCGGGTAGGGTTCTCATACGAATAACTTTCAAATTATGTTAGGATTTTTGTATGGGCATTGGATATGGGATTGATTTAGGATTGGATATATAAATTGATATATGATTGGGTATATAGGTAGGCTTTGAATGTGAAGTATAGAAAGCCAGTTACCAATCCGATCAACCTTAAATTTTTCCTAGACTCAATAAAAAGAAAAAATACAGAGTAAAATAGAAAACAATTATTCACCTGCATCTATTATTTTGTACGACGAAGACGACGAGTAGTAGTTTGTTGGAAGTAGACGTTCTTATATTTGTACCTGTTGTATATTATTTGTGTATTGACCAAAGTTTATATTGATTATCAAAATCAGGTGTGACTATGACAAATGGGCCAACAGAAACTATAATTAATATATGAAAAACCAATTTAAGAGATGACGAATACGAGTTTTTATTTGTAGTTTCAGTTCTGTCCACTTCTGCTTGTATGCCTATTTTCACATGTCATACTCATTTTTTATGCACAAAGCCTTCAAAATATGTCACTATGTTACCCCTCTAACTTATCCTATAATTATTTCATGTTAGAAATGTCATTAGGTAGTAGCAAACCTTTTATTTTATCTTATTTTACATAAATTCCAAAACATCGACATGTTTTTTTGTGCGATATTTTATGTGTAGAAATTTATTATTTTGATCAAAAATTTCACAATTAGGACCCACCCCTAAAATGCCAATATTCTATATTTTACTAATTGCATGCTAAAATAGAGTGGAACCATATTTTTGTCACAAACAACACTAAATTCTAGAACCTGAATTCAGTGGTAGAACGTGACAAAGTCTAACATTTTATGTACGAATTGTTTTATGTACGAATTTTTCTCTACCTCGTATGAAACTTTTTTCTCATGATTATCACCCAAAACCCAGCCTAATGAATATTTTATATCATTGTTTTTATGTTTTAAAATAGGCGTTCTAGATGGTTCATTTCAGCATGTACATTGCTGTTAGAAAATATCAACTTTACCTTTGAACGTACGTCATGACATGTGTTAGATTACATTTTGTTTTGGACTCTTTAGGAACATATTTTAACATGTTATATATAGTTACAACCTATAAGAGTGTTCACATAGGGTTGATACTTTCAAAACAACAAGTTGTAGACGTTGTCGTTTACTAGAACTGTAACCTCCATTAAACGAATTCTGGAATTTTTCAAAATTTTAAAATTTCTTTTTTTTCTAATCTTTTCTAAATCTTTAAAATCATGAATTTTAATATGAAGTATTTTTTTCAATCGTAATGTACTATAGGTACTAAGTTAATAATTTTCGGGGCATTGGTTTTGTGAAACTATATTGTGTGAGATTTATCCTAAATAAATTTCATGTCCATTTTCTAGAATTTTTATAAGTTATAAATATTTACTTTTATATAAAGAGGAGATTTGTCAAAATATTTTTGTAAATAAATATTCTTTTATTACTGTTGATATTTTATTTTAATCCTATATTTTATATTAAATTATGAGTATTCAATTTTTTTCGTATTGGGTTAAGACTAAGACCATATCGGCCTTAGTTCTAGCCTACCAAGTTTGGACTTGGAACGTGGGCTAGTCCATTTTATTTTTAGCCTACCTAGCCTTAGGCTTTGGATTGTGGGCTTGGACCTTGAGTTTAGCTAGTGATCGGGTAACTAGTAGCTAATCAGTAATTAGCTAGCAATTAGTTAAACTAGTTAAATTAGTAGTTAGTGTTAGTTGTTAGTGGTTTCCGATAGTATTCCTACATCTATTACAATTACAATATTGCCTATAGGTTTTGTGGATCACCCTACACTACATAATATTAGGGACTCCCCAATATATTACACAACCAAAAATTTCCTACACTATCAGCCGCCATTTCCCCTGTAGCAATCCCGACCACCCTACAACAGCACTCCACCATTATCACTCCTCTGCCACCAACGACATCTACTATCCACCACCGCTCGACCACCAGTGGCCACCGGGCTTTCCTTCCATCTCCTCCTCCTTGTTCCGTTCACCTTCTGTAACACCTAGCCCGACCAACCAATCTTAATCATTACCTAGCCACCTACCTCCACTAGCTCGACTGGCCACCTCACCGCTCCTCCAAGTCTGTCTCGACAAACCACCATGCTAGACCCACCAGCAACACAGTCACCCTTACCCGACCCCCAAGATTACCATACTGCCACCGCCATCACGACCACTAGCGACCACCACTATCTCCCCAATTATCGCCGCCTGTACCACCATAACAAGTCTATCGCCCTATCCCTTACACCACCACCGCCTCCAGCTTCATCATTACCACCACCCTTCTCCTCCTCCGTCCTTGCCATAACCACCACCACCCAATGCAACTGCCACTACCATCACAGCCACACAACCGCCACCATCACCACCACAGAAACCAAGCACCACCAGCATCACAGAGAGAGAGAGAGACACCTAACTTTTCTACATTGTACCATGAGTAGCACCGCACTCTCAGATCCGGGGTGAGCCCAATCGTCCAACCTCCCGTCGACGCTGCCATATGGGAGCTGCATCACCACCCCCGCGGGAGCCTCTGTCTTCTCCAGATTTGGTGGTCATATCTGCCTCTACCGACCTGCCACCGTCCAGATCTGGGGGTGCCCTGCCTGGCCACAATTTTCCTCATTTCCTCTGCCGCTGTCGAAGCTGTGGGTCACTACTTTGGAGCTGTCATCGTCGTCATCATCGTCGAGAGTACGCTGCCGCATCAGCGGATGCGCTGTCCTCCTCTTGAGCCTCCTCTTGGCTACGGCCTCCGCTGCCGTGAAACCCCGACGCTGCCGGCGTGAACCCCGGTGAGTGTCCCCCCTCTTTCCCCCTCGATCTCTCCATCTTCTTCTTTCTTTCTCAATGTGGACTGGGACGAATGAGTGGGACAACAGACCTCCCCCCTCTTTGATTCATTTATGTACGTTATTATTATTAATATAATTATTATTATCATTAATATGAGTATTAGGGTTGGCGTAAGGTTTAGGGGCTGTGGATGTTGTCTTGGGCTGGGCCCATTTGCTAAAAATTTAATTAAAATATTTGGGCTGGGCTTAAAGCTTTTAGCATTATTATTGTTATTTCATGTTAGGCTGGGCCTTAAGCCCATCTACCTAATATCAGATTTTAAACTATATATATATATATATATATATATATATATATATATATATATATATATATATATATATATATATATATATATATATATATATTTATTATTAAAAAATTGCTATTATTAAAAAATATTGTTACTATTATTATTAATACTAACTTGGTATTATTGTAAATTTTATTAAATAATTATATGATAAATAATTTTTTGAAAAACGTTTTGTAAGAAAAATATGCCATTATGTTTAAGCCCTCCAGTTTCAAAATTTTGTTTTAAGGTATAAAAATATTATTATAGTTTTCTATCTAATTAAAATATAGTTTACGGGTAAAGCTCTAAAATGACCTTCTAGACTTTCATACGTATGTATATATATATATATATATATATATATATATATATATATATATATATATATATATATATATATATATATATATATATATATATATATATATATATATATATATATAATATTATGATTAATAAAAAACTAGTGTCTAAGTATTATAGATAATTTTAAAAAATAGTTATATGATTTAGTGATGATTTCACTTCAAATCATAAATCGCGACTAATATAGTCGTTTTCTATTCCTTGATCATGGATTCCATTCGACCTTGATTATCATGTCAAACTCCGATCCTGGACATCTATATACCAAATTGGGCTTTTTTGGACTATTTTAGACTCAATGGAACCGCCCGTGCCGTCATTTGGGACAATCTTATGGAGCATAGAATCGATACCTAGTTGTGCCGATATGTTCGTGTCATGTACGTCGACTCTAGCAAATTAAGGCGAGTACATTCTCTGATTGTTTTCGTTATCTTGATAGTATCTATGATATTAACTTGTAGTGTTATGCTTGATCCCTAACATCAGAGTACACGGATTAGTATATCTTAGATCCCGTCATGAGATGTTATTCCTAGTATACTGGTACATGTCTTGTTATTGTTCTTATACTTGTATGGACACCGATTCCTAAGGGAATTTGCTATCCTCTTTGAGAATCATGTGTCATAGCGTACCATGGTTGGATCCATTATACTAGTCGGAGGATGGGGAGGTATTAAGAGATCATGTGATCGTACCCAAAACTACTTATGTATAGCTCACCCTCACCACACATAGGGTGTAGCATGATCTTATTTATACTTGTGCATAGCTTTTCATATATGGCCGGCCTGATCCATTACTTGTACTTGTGCATAGCCGGTCATATGGAATAGCCTAATACTGGTCCTAAGCCGTTCTCATAATAAACTAATACCTCAAGGCACTATATAGTACATGCTCCATTCTAGATATTACCTGATGTTGCACCATACTCATGATTACTTACAGTACCTTGTTACCATGACATGCTTATATGATTTTCCTACTTTTCTACTGTTTAGTATTACTTATCCATTATGTATTTTTATTGTTTATTATTATTTATAGATATTTTAATTTAATAGAATTGATGTTAGTTTATGTACTTCACTTCAATCCAGACCGGATAACCATATTTTTATGAGTTGTTATGCCCCACATTCTTGGACTACATGATGATGCTAGCTGAGACAGATCTCGATGTTCCATTGGCCGTGAGTTGACTTCTGGAAGCTCTAGGCCCTTATTCTTTACTTAGATTTGTATTTCATTATCGGATTTGCCTCCAACACATTCATGATACGTATGATCATTTGGAGATTCTGGATGGTTTAGTGACGCTGATGTCTTTTTTTATTCATATCTTTCGTAGTTGTATATGATTTGAGTACATGTTGATTATGGATCATAAATGTTATAGTTATTTATTGGTTACTTGACAGCATTATACTGTCGATACCGCTTCGCCTGCTGGACGTGGCCCATGTACTCGTGCCCGAATATTCGGTTGTGGGTCGTGACACGTTCTTATGGTGGCCCATGCAAGTCAGTCTTTGTAACTAGTGCGACATCGTAGTAGTACTTAGGCTTAGCCATACTACTGCGAGCCTGCCCTAGGATAAGGATTTTGAGTCATAGAATATTTTAGGAGGTTTGGTACTCAATTACATATTAGGATCTCTTGATAGATTTTAAGGATGACCCTGAAAATCTTACATCGAAACTCTGTTAAGTTTATTTTTATTTGCTTTTGCTCGTCCTGATTTTTGAAATACCCCTCCGTTGTCGAACCCAATTCTTATATTAAGATGAGATTCATGGGCTCTAGAATGATTAGCCAAATTTTATACATGAGGGTTGAGAATTATTCTAGGTTAGTTGAGAATAGAAGATGATTAGCCAAATCTTATACACGAGGGTTGAGAATTATTCTAGGTTATATTCAGAAAACTTGGATTTTGACCAAGATATTATATTTGGGCTTGAGGATCTGTTGAGATAGGTATGATAAATAAACAGAAAATAACAAATTTAGAGAAACAAGGATTATATAGTCAGGCCGAAAATGATTCATAAATGTGGGATATAATTTTGAAGATTAGAGGATAGTACTGTATGGACTTGTGACAAGGGAAAAAATATTAAAGAGAAGTTCTATATAACTTTACAGTGGTAAGATCTATCGAAGAGAATGTTGAATTGTCTTTCTTGGTTGAGTAGTCAAGAAAGTGGCACTAGATGCGGTCATTCTACAAGGAATGGAATTCCAAAATTATAAAAAATTATTAGACAAAAATAGTAGAAGGAGGAGAATAAAAAATTCACATGAATAATAACCAAGAATTTGATTTGGGATACTTAGGAGTTACCACTTGGAGGGATTGACAAAAATGAGTGAAGCCTACAAAACTTTTATCAACTACCGACACATAGAAATTTTAGAACATATATGAATATAGGATTTCCACGTGATTGCCAACGAATTAATTTTTGATTATGAACAACAATTGAGTTTGCTTAAATAGGATGAAGAATAATTTTGGAACTAAATTTCTATGACCTCATTATTAAAAATTCCAATGACATGGAGTTAACATCAGTAGATGATAAGGGAGATGGAAAATTTTGATACTAGAAGACTCTAACAAATTTGCCGTAAAAGTCTAGAAGAATTTATATGGACACCAATTAGATAAAGTTCCTTAGGGATGAAGATTGGGCAACAAATTCATCCGTATTTGGTAATTAATGACTTGGAGTCATGAAGGGGGTTGGTAACGAAAAATTTGATTATTAATCAAAGGTGAACACCTTGGAGGTCAATTTTTTTTGCTTTTGTTGATTATGGACAAGTGCAAGAAAAGGAAAGGGCAACGTCTTTGTTATGACCAGATGAGCAAGAACAAATTCATATCATTATTTTCTTTAACTTGTTCCCTCTGTCCTACTTACATCAATCAAACTACCTCATATCTAGATCTGTTAGCTACACATTAAAATATCTTAAATTTTCGTATCTTCTTACTTGGGAAAGGCCGAGAGAGTATCGTAATCGTCCAGCTCAAAAATGACGAAAATTGTTATCATGTGGTAACCCTGGTAGGAATACAAAATATTGGACGTAGAGATAGAATTAGTGGTATAAGGATATGACTGAGATTGAAAACAAAATCAAGAGACCGATAGTATCAATCTAGAATTGATTACACTTAGAGAATTATTTTGGGTATGGATTACTTCATGTAAGAGAGAATGTTGGAGGACTATAAGAAGGAATAACAGGGGATTATACATTAAATGGCGAGAACTGTAATATTTCAGAGTTGTATTTTTAGAACTGATAAGAATATTCAAGGACGATTTGGGTTTGGAATTTTTTTAGATGTTTTTAAGTTACTAACTCTTAAAATATTTCATTATCGAATTATGGCTAGGATACTAAAATTAGGAATCCAAAATATAGAAAAAGGGACTATGACTACATGCGGTGATGATATAAAATTGAATAAAGGATTGGTAGAAGAACGACTAAAAACTGGTAGAACAAGGAATTTTTGAATTATAGAAAAAAATTAGTTTGCGGGACTTCTAAATTTTAAGGAGGATAACCTTTGAAGGTATAAGATTGAAGGATATATGAAGGCCAATTTTTATAATAAGGAAGTAAAATTTTATATGGTATTGGTGGCATTAGATTTGAGTATTACGAGGAGTATGATTTGAACAGTGCTCAAGGATTTTATAACCCTGATTTGGGGATTTCATATCCAGGTTAAAGACAAGGTGGAGGAATTTGGGCTAAGTTGATAATGGATTACAAAATTACGGAAAGAATTTTTTTTGAGGAGTTCTACCGAAGAGTATGCTTCATGGGTAGTTCCTTTGGAATAAAGGTCGAATGCCTTGTATTAGTTATATAAGAGTTTGATCTTCATGATTGAAGATCATGATTTTCGTAGTGGTATATCTGAGCCTGTAAGATAAAGGCATAATTGGGAAATGATGATCGAATAATCTTGTTAGTAGTCGAAGCAGAGTGAGATGATTACCTTGGCTTCCTTCTGTAAATCTTATCTTTTGATTTTTCTATCCTAGTAGAAGAGATTTGAATTCCCTATCCTTGAATCATTCCTTAAATTCAATATCACTAAATTTTCATCCACTTTGATCGTGACCAATCAATTTGGTCATCTTCTTTATCGTGCCCAGGTTCTTGATTCTTGATTATACTCAAATGATTTAAATTCGATCGTGACTTAGATTTTAATCCTATTATTGCTCGTTCCTAGACTTCGATGATATTCTTTATCGTGTCTAGATTCTGTTTCAATCAGGATTAGAATTGACCTTATCTTCGATTGTGTCCGAATTTTAATTTTGCTCGTGTTTTTTATGCCATTATCGCTCGTACATAAAACTTCGATTTAATTATTTAAAATGACTAAGTTTTGCCCTAATCGTGATTGATTTAAATACTATTCTTGATGTTTGGTCGTGCCTAGATGACTTGGCATAACTAAACGACCTTGATTCCAATGATCGTGACTATACGTATTAATTTTATCCCTGAATCGTACCTAAAATTTTTGATCTTCGATCACGACTATCTGATTTGATTACAAACTTAGTCATGTTAGAATTTGATTCGATCATGTCTGAATAAAATTTTCTATCGTGCCTAAAATTTGATTCTATAGTCGCTCGTGCTCAGATTTCATTCTGAATCATGCCTAGGTTTTAAATTTTTGTTGCCCTATCCTAAATCGTGTCCAAGTGATTTCAAATCACTTTAAAGTCTTAATCACGTCGGAGTGTTGATTGTTGTTATTCGCGACCTAACTAAAAATTGTAATCCCCGAGTTTCTCAATCGTGCTTATGCGGCCTCAAGTTTGATTTTCATCAAGCCTAAACTCTACTGTTCTTTCCGTACTTGAGTTTCTATTCTACTTGGTTTACTAGCTGAGACTGTGATCGTGCCTAAATGACTTAAGTTTATTTCTAAGTCGTACCTATATAATATTGTCCATACTTTGATTTTGTCGTGCCAAAATGATTAAGTTGTGCCCAAGTAATTTTGAGTTAATTATCTT
Source organism: Iris pallida (assembly GCA_029216955.1). Lineage (NCBI taxonomy): Eukaryota > Viridiplantae > Streptophyta > Magnoliopsida > Asparagales > Iridaceae > Iris > Iris pallida. The sequence goes on from JANAVB010023591.1 coordinate 46,833, forward strand.
GATCGTATCAAAACCATCGTTCTCTGATCGTGCCTAAGGTATTGACTAAACTCCACGTCATGTTTGATCCCTCTGCTGATCTTGCCAACCATAAATTTCAATTACAAAATTTATTTAAGGAGGGTAGATTTGTAACCTCCTTTCAACCGAATTCTGGAATTTTTTCAAAATTTTAAAAAAAAATTCCTAATCTTTTCTAAATCCTTAAAATCATGAATTTTAATTTGAAGTATATTTTTCGATCGTAATGTACTATAGGTACTAATTTTAAATTTTTTGGGGCATTGGTTTTGTGAAGCTATGTTGTATGAGATTTATCCTAAATAAATTTCTTATCCATTTTCTAGAATTTTTATAAGTTATAAATATTTACTTTTATATAAAGAGGAGGTTTATCAAAATATTGTTGTAAATAATATTCTACTATTAATGTTGATATTTTATTTTAATCCTATATTTTATATTAAACTATGAGTATTATATTTTCCTTCGTATTGTGTTAAGACTAAGACCATGTCAGCTTTAGTTCTAGCCTACCAAGTTAGGACTTGGATTGTGGGCTAGTCCATTTTATTTTTAGCCTACCAAGCCTTAGGCTGTGGATTGTAGGCTTGGACCTTGAGTTGAACCAATGATCGAGTAATTAGTAGCTAATCGGTAATTAGCTAGCAATTAGTTAAACTAGTTAAATTAATAGTTAGTGTTAGTTGTTAATGGTTTCCACTAGTATTCCTACATCTATTATAATTGCAACATTGCCACATGGGTTTGTGGATCACCCTACACTATACAATATTGGGGACTCTCCAATATTTTCTATAACCAAAAATTTCCTACGCTATAAGCCGCCATTTCCCATGTAGCAATCCCAACCACGCCACATCTGCCCTCCACCATCATCACTCCTCTGCCACTAACAGAATCTACACCCCCACCGCTTGAGCACCCAGTTCCCACCGGACTGCTCCTCCCCATCTCCTTCTCCTTATCCCATTCACCTCCTGTAACACCTAGCACCGACCACCCAATCTCAGTCATTCTTCGTCCACCTGCCACCACTAGCTCGACTGGCCACCTCACCGCTCCTCTCTATCTGTCTCGACCAACCATGTGGTGGCCCATTTAGGTCAAGTTTGTCGCTTTGCTTATGTTAATTTACCAATGCCAAACTCTAAAAACTTTCGTCATGAGTTTTAACCTAGACAAGTTTAGCTTCGATTTGCTATATCATGTTCCACCTAAAATATGTCTTCTTGTATACTATTTGATTCGCACAACTTCAGGTCAATTTAGGCCAAGAAGTTATCTACCGTGAGACTTGTCGTAACTTTCAACTTAAATTCCGGACTCGACGTCGATTCGACCTAAACGTCCCAATATATGGTTTCGACTATTTTTTATCCTACTACACACATGCCTATGGTGTCCCACTAAATTGAGTTCCCATGTGCTATTTATTTTCAAATGGCACAAAAGAACCATTTTTAGCCATTTCAAATGTTCAAATTTTTTGTATTATTATAAATTTTATTAAATAATTATATGATAAATAATTATTTGAAAAATGTTTTGTAACAAAAATATGCAATTGGGTTTAATCCCTCCAGTTTCAAAATTTTGTTTTAAGGTATGAAAATATTGTTATAGTTTTCTATCTAATTAAAATATAGTTTTACGGGTAAAGCCCTAAAATGACCTTCTAAACTTTCATATATATATATATATATATATATATATATATATATATATATATATATATATATATATATATATATATATATTCAAAAATATATATAAAATATATATATATATATATATATATATATATATATATATATATATATATATATATATATATATATATATATATATTCAAAAATAATTATATGATTTAGTGATGCTTTCACTTTAAACCATAAATTGTGACTAATATAGTCATTTTTTATTCCTTGATCGTAGATTCTATTCGACCTCGATTATCATGCCATTTGAAAATAAGTAGCACATGGGTACTTAATTGAGTGAGACATCATAGGCATGTGTGTAGTAGGCTCAAAAATAGTTAAAATCATATATTGGGTCGTTTAGGTTGGATCGATGTCGAGTCCGAAATTTAAGTTGGAAGTTACGACAAGTCTCATGGCCGATAACTTCTCGGCCTAAATGATCCCGAAGTTGTGCGAAGCAAATAGAATACAAGAAAAATATTTAAGTGGGACATGATATACCAATCGAATATAAACTTGTCCAGGTTAAAACTCATGAAGGAAGTTTCAAGAATATTTAATAAATTTTTTCATATATTTCAACCCGTTACGAATCAATCTTTGATATGTTGTTCTAGAGCACGCATGCAATATTTTTGGCAACATTTTTGTCTAAAGTAAATATATAATTTTATATCAAAATTTTAATCACTAGTTTTCCAGAAATATAAATAATATTTTTATTACTTAAATATTTTTTTACCATAATATTTAGGTTCCATATAATGTAGTGTATCTAGAAAGTCAGTATAGCCATTATGGCATTAATGGTTGATTGATTGAGTCTAATTATAGTAAGTATATATATATGGTAAGTAATAATTATAATTGGATATTAAATTATTATTATTTATTATTTATAGAAGTTCATGAGCAGGAGGCAAAAGCAGCATGTGTTGGACTTGTTTACTACGCTTTTGCTGACATCGCATGCAAGATACCTTACTTTTGTTTACTATTTAAGTTATGCTTTCTATTTTTTCTTTTTGTTGATTACAATTATAGTGGTGTGTGTCCAAGTTTGACTTGGGTGCCATCGATGTTGTCATCGATGACTTATGGGTGCGTGTGTTGACTTAGAGTTAGGGGACTTACCTTTAGTGGTGAAGTTATTGATATAACTTCTATGGCCTTGACACGTATTACTACAAACACCTTGAGTGAGATTTCATATACATGAGTTGTGAATTGACTGGCCATTGGTGTATTGACTTATTGGTTAGTTAGATTGTGTCTAGGTATGATGACTTGGCATTTAGATATGGTTTGTCCAAGTCATGGATATGACTTGTGCAAGTCCATAGGCAGCGAACTACCAGAAGACGTATATGATTACTTTATTAGATTTTGTAATCTTCGAAGGAGATTGCGGGATCATTAGCCTTATATAGGTTCATAGTTGTCTGTGTGGTTCATTGTTCATAGATATCGGCTCGTGATCCGATGCGGCCTGTGATTCAGTGCCATATCCTTATCACCTAGCCATATGTCCAAAGTTGTCTTCAATATGCATTCACATAGCCATGGGACATTGTCTTATCACTGAATAGTGTACCACCCTTGTCCTTATCTTATTGTAGGTGAGGTTCACTATTTCGATGATGGGCTATTGGAACGTGTTGTGATCTAGGTTATTCCCTTATATTTATTCAGTTTATAATGGCATGTTCCTTCTGTATCATGTTACGTCCCTCTGAGGAACTGGTTCTTTTCCAGATCCAGATGAGCATTTCCCACTGTCTACGAACCGAAGATTGAGACAGGTTATGTTGCTGAGGACGTAGAGGTGTTGCCCAAGGAGTTTCTATGAGCTTGGAGGATGTTGCAGTTAGAGCCTTGAGCATTATTATCTAGTTAGCCGATGTTCTGGCTGGTTATCTTTTATTTCAGTATGTTTTTATTTCATTATTGTATTTCTTTTCCATGGATATTTCTATCAGACTATATTTTTACAGACAGATCATTGTATTGGACATTCAGTTCTTGTTATATTTTATATAAGTTCATTTGTTATATTTCTGTCTGTGTTGTTGTTGTTGGATTCTGTGGATGAGATATTTTCTTGTGACTGTGTAGTTTAGGTACAGCGTACTACGACTGGAGTAAGTCTATTAAATTGGATAGCTTATTCTAGTTCGTACAGCTGGCATGCTTATGTCTTAGTTTCTAAGTATTTTGGAAATGGGGCATGTGTCCCGACCCGCACCCACTGCGAGGGTACGAGTACGTAACAGCGCTCAGCCTGCGCCGCAGTGTCGACGGTAGAACACTGTCCTAGGTCACTATCTAACCATCAACTCATGCAATATATAATGTACTCATCATGATCAACTCCGAACGGAGGACAAGTATAAGGTATTGAAACTCAATCACAATCTAAGCACGATAAGATAATCACAAAAGAAATCTAAGAAATAGAAGACAACTACTATAATAATCACAAAGTCTCAACAATCTTAAATACAACACAAGTTACAAATCCAATACTACAAGTTCTACATGAAAACAGATGCAAGTCTACTAAACTAATCTCGATCACTCCTGAGTGTCGGGGCCAAAGGTAGCTAATCCCTCGTCAGGTCCATAATGAGTAGGGCAAGTGTCCTCGGGGCAATCATCTGTAAAATTTCAACAGGTCCAGTCAGGACATGAACGAGTATAACTCATCAAGAAAACCAAAGTAATGACAGAGAACTATAAAGCAGTTATAGGTAGTTTTATTGATGAACATGGTGGTTTACATATAGGTGATGGTATAGAAACAGATAAGATACGAGGAAAGTAAGTAACTAAAACAAGAGCAGAATCATGGCAATAAAGACTGTAAATGTAAGCTAGCTGAACTTGAGTAACATGGTAAGTCCAGACAGTAAATGTAAACCAAGTATAATCCTATGTATATCCAGTACGGGATGAATCTAATACAAGATGAATCCAGTACAAGACGATTCTAGTCTGTGATCAAGAATCCAAGTGAGACCAGCTATACTCTAACAATGTGTTTTAAAATACTGAGATCGACATATAAACGGCTGTAGGTATCAGGCACATCTCTCACTGATCAAGCGAGAGACGGCTATGCTTCCAGTAGATTCCAGTTGGAAGATTCCAGATTTGGGGTATGTCTACATGCCTTACTCAATACTTCCCCGTCCCGCAATATAAGTGAATCCAGTACAAGAACACGAGAATCGTGAGAGTCCAGCCAAACACGATACTAGTAATGATTCCAGAATGATTCCAGTAATAGAGGCCAGACAATATAGTGAGTAGTCGCATACATGAATCCAGAAATATCCATACGTGTGGTATCAGAGAATCACATAAAACTAACTAGAACTTGAAGAACAGATGGCAACTCTAGAGGGGGGTGAATAGAGTATATAGAGATAATATCCAATTAAAAATTCAACTCTATCACAAATAAAACCAATCAGAGTAAATACGGAAAATAAAAAGAGAATCAAGAGAGCATACGCAGACACAGCCGATTTTAACCTGGTTTCCCTCGTGGAGGACTAGTCCAGGCCTGAGAACTCTAGCTCAGGATTAAATCCACTATTTGTGACATAGTAGTTTATAACCCATGCCTTTTCTTCAGAAGAGCACGTCAACTTCTTACAGAGGATCGCAGTGACAATTTGCTTGGAATTGTCCAAGCGACTTCTTCAACTCTTGCACAAGAATCCTAACTGAGAGATGCTGAGCACTCGAGACTTAGGAGGCTTGTGGCTAGTAGATGGGAATGATATGGCTTTTCTGAGCTTTAAGAAAGAAGAGAAGAGAAGATTGAATAATTTGAAATGAGAGAATTCATGGCCTATTTATAGTATTTTTGTAGGCAGAATTCGGCCAGAATTCGGGTAGGAAATTTCAAATATTTCGCCGTTGGACAACTAGCAACCAGCTAACCCTAAAATCAAGGGTGCTGATTATAGGGGACAGAGTTCGGCCCGAACTCTGTGTGGAGGCAGAGTTCGGCCCGAACTCTGTCTCCAGAGCACAGAGCTGGTCTAAGTGGCCAGTGGGCAGTTTTCTGGATGGTGGAATTTAAGGATTATTGGGTAGGCTATAGGTCAAGTCTCAAGAGCTCAGCATGATACAGTTTACATCAATCTAGACTCAATAAAAGTATAAAATACAGACTCAAAACAACTGAGAAGCGGAGACTGAGCTGTCGTCTGACTTGAGCTTAATGTCGATATCGTGTGTCGTATTGAATTATTACAAATATTATTTAGTCAATGTTATCGATATTTGGTTGACTGTGACTTTGTGTCAACAATCTCCCCCATATTGATAATTGACAAAATAATATATGTATATTCAATATTCATACCTGGACACAGTTGATTTACAACATAGCTCCCCCATAATCGATGCCAAGCTAGAAATAATAGCTCCCCGTAATCGTTGAACGGTGCCGAGCTAGAAACAATAGCTCCTCCGTAAATAATGCGTTGAACCTGTTGGCCTGATAATATCTCCCAAAAGCACCAAAAAGCACATATATACTAAAAGAAACAATAGCAAATATATCAAAAATATACATATTTCTCCCCCTTTTGGCAGTTAGCAATATAAACTGCAAATGAATAACCTTCATAGAATGTGCAATATTGATGCAACCACACCAACCAGAGAAGAAACTGTATATGGATAATCAAAATAAGCAACTAGCATAGAATAGAAAACTACGATAAGCATAAAAGTCATCACACAGAACAAAAGTCAACAAACTACTAGAGTTTTAGTACAACCCAAGTACATAAATCCAAAAACAAACTAAATAACTGGAAATCATAAACTAGGATCATCATCAGCAGCAGCATCGTCAAGTAGAAGCCATCTCCATCATGGAGCACGAGAAGGCCCAGCAGAGTCGGAACACCTGGGATCCACAAAAGCAGCACCCGGATCCAGGTAACGCATGACCCAAGGATCGTCAATGCGATATCCCTCACGACCGGGATCCCGCTCCATGGGAATGGGCATAGAAGGATGACGGGACATGGAATACCGAATATCATGCAGCGAGTTGCTGAGTGCACTTATCTACAGGGTAGTACGGTAGTCCATCTGAGCCCAGCGATCGTCCTCTAAGTCGAAGCGATCTTGGAGCATGGTCTGGATGGAGTCAAGGGTAGCAGAAGGAGGTGGCATCCTGTCCAAGTAGAGGGGCGTCGGGCTCCTCATCATCAGACTGCTCAGAAGTATCAGGAGAGGCTACGACTGCCTGAAGATGTCGTGCCTTGGAAAGGAATGCAGGAGCAGGCAAGAAAGGACAGGTGTCAAGTGGTATACGGAACGCACGAAAGACCATAGGAAGATATAATGCAAAAACCAAGGCTCGTGGTTTCTTCCTACAGTTAATCATCTAGTCCATAATGGTACGCAGAAGATTGAACGAGATACCGAAGTAAAGATGATACATAGCTGAGATCTCAAAATATGTGACTTCATCGGTTGAGCCGGCTTTTGGCAGAATAGTGTTGAAAATAATTCGATGAAGTTCATAGAAGTAAGGGTTGAGGTGTTTGGCCATAAGCTTGCGAGGACAAATGTTAGGGGCACATAGGTCCTCCTTGAAGCTCTCAAGGGACGTTTCACCAACAAATTGGAATTGGCGAGCTTCCACAAGCTTATCCCAAGTATCGAGATCTTGAAGTTCAAGATACTCGGCCAAATCAGAATCATCAAAAGCAATATCAATACCGGCAACCCGGGAATAGATGTGAGTCGCATCATGAGTCAAGTTGCAATAGAACATTTGTATGGCGCTACGATAAATAACAAAGTTTGAAGCAACTAACTCATTTAAGCAAATATTTTGAAACATTGATTCATATTGAGAAAAGATGGTAAAATTAATAGGATGTCCCCCGAATACCGGACGAGTCCGAAAGTCGCTAAACCACTCGTTGGATGCGTCTAGCGATACAAACAATCGGTCGTCATACGTATTAGGGTCGCGGGGACGAGGTGGGTTGAACAACGGATGAGGGGGTTGTAGTTGTTCAACGGGTTGCTCAATGGAAGGAGGAGGATTCGAAGAGGAAGCACCCTCGGTTCGAGTCCTCTTCCCACGATTGGGCAAGCGAGGAGCCATTGCACAAATAAGAGAAATTGAAATAGAGAAGAAGAAGGAGTTATACCTCAAATCAATAATGAACAGTGAAAGAGAATGAGAAAATAGCCCTTCTACTTGATTTTGGTGAGCAATGGAGCACTATGGAGAGAAATCTAGGGTTAGGGTTTGTGAAAATATGTTTGGAGAGGTGAAGGTGGTGGTAAGAATGAAAGAGAGAGGAAAACCCGAATATAAGGAGAGGGTTTTCTTTGGTCGGAGTGAATCTGGACCGTAGGATCTAATTTGATCAAACGGCTGGAACCTGTTCCGATTCTGGAACAGGGGAACCGAACTCGGCCCGAACTCTGGTAGGGGCAGAGTTCGGCCAGTTCTGGGTTCATGTCCCAGAACTTAAGTCAGGCAAAAAAAAATGGTTAAGTATGGAAATCAAGTAAGATATGAGGACAAATGCTTTGAAAGATTCAACCAGTTAGATAGAGAAGTAGAAGAGCAGAGTGAAGTTGAAATAGAGTGTGTCTGCAGTAATAAATTAAAACGAACCATATAATAAACAAGGAAATATATCATGATTCAATAATTTGAAGCTGCCATGGGTTAGCTGCAGGGGCCGGATCCCAGCTAGCGGTAGTCCTGAAGACTAGTGCACCGTGTCGCTTAGGATTTTACGCCTTGTTGTCAGAAGGACCCTTTCGGCTTGTACCCATAGCAAGTTCATTTTAAGAGAATCGTAATATAATCGATATTTATGCAGGTGTATTTTAATTTATGACAGCTTCATAAAATTCAAGTTCACGACAAAGGAAACTGAAGCACTCTTCGGATAATGGCTTTGTAAAGAAGTCTGCTAACTGATGATCAGTGTCAACAAATTCTAAATTAATCGTGCCATTTTGCTGATGATCACGCAAAAAGTGGTATCTAATCTCAATGTGTTTTGTGCGTGAGTGACATATAGGATTCTTAGTAAGATTTATTGCACTAATGTTGTCACAAAAGATAGGAATATGCATGAAAGATAAATTATAGTCTTCAAGGGTTTGCTTTATCCACAGAATCTGTGCACAACAACGCCCAGCTGCTATGTATTCAGCTTCTGTTGTGGATAGTGCGACAGAATTCTGTTTTCTTGCTAAACCAAGAGACTAAAGCCTTTCCTAATAAATGGCACGTACCGCTCGTATTTTTACGGTCGACCATGCATCCAGCAAAATCAGCATCAGAGTAACCAACAAGGTCAAATGATGTTGACTTGGGATACCATAGGCCCACTGTAACCGTACCCTTAAGGTATCTAAAGATACGCTTAACTGCGATCATGTGTGATTCCTTAGGATTTGCTTGATATCTAGCACACAGGCAAACGCTAAACATTATATTAGGGCGACTAGCAGTAAGATAAAGTAGACTGCCTATCATACCTCGATACTTACGTTGATCTACGGGTTTGCCGCTCTCATCTGGTTCCAGTTTGGTTGAAGTAGCCATAGAGTGCTGATTGGTTTGACATTATCAAGTTCGAATTTCTTCAGCATGTCCTTTGTATACTTCGACTGACAGATGAAGGTTCCATTTATCATTTGTTTGACTTGCAACCCAAGAAAGTAGTTGAGCTCTCCCATCATGCTCATCTCAAACTCGGTCTGCATACACTTGGCAAAATCTTGACAAAGAGTTTCATCAGTAGAACCAAAAATAATATCATCTACATATATCTGTACTAAAAGAATAGTGTCCTTCAAAGACTTTAAAAAGTGTAGTGTCAATTTTCCCTTTTGAAAAACCTTTGTCAAGCAAGAAGTTGCTTAGCCGTTCATACCAAGCTCTAGGGGCTTGTTTGAGGTCGTACAGCGCTTTCTTTAGCTTGAACACGTGGTCGGGAAATTTGTGATTTTCAAAGCCAGGGGGTTGTTTTACACAAACTTCCTCCTTAATAAAACCATTCAAGAAAGCACTTTTAACATCCATTTGAAATAATTTGAAATTTTGAAAATTTGCAAATGCACAAAGCATCCGAATGGATTCAAGTCTAGCAACAGAAGCATACGTCTCATCGTAGTCGATACCTTCCTCTTGGTTGTATCCTTAGCTACTAGACGAGCTTTGTTACGTGACTGAACCATCTTCATTTACTTTGTTTCTAAAAACCTATTTAGTACCAATTATCGAGTGATTAGTCGGTCTAGGAACTAGTTCCCACACTTGGCTCCTCTCAAATTGGTTGAGTTCTTCTTGCATGGCAGAAATCCAAAATTCATCATTGAAAGCTTCAGAAATGTTTTTAGGCTCAATTTGTGAAATAAAGGCAGTGCTAGCAATAGAGTCTCTTAGTGATGATCTAGTAGTTACTCCACGTGAAACTTCACTTATCACTAAATTTTCTGGATGAGAAGGCTTGAAAGAAAATTTCTTAGGCAAGCCCTCCAGAGAATTAGTTTCGGTTGAAGTATTCATTGGAGTAGAAGTTGATGGCTCAACGTCATCATCAAGAGTACTTGCTGCACTGTTATCTTCATCAAAAGTCACATTTGTTGACTCTTTCACAATTAAAGAGCGTTTGTTAAAAACTCTATATCCCTTACTCTTGGCAGCATAGCCAAGGAAAATACCATCGTCAGCTTTGGCATCAAATTTGCCTAAGTTGTCTTTAGTGTTAAGGATAAAACATCTACATCCAAAAACTTTAAAATAAGAAACATTGGGGGTTCTCCCAAACCAAAGCTCATAGGGTGTTTTCTTCTTAATGGGACGAATAAGCACCCTATTCAAAATGTGGCATGCTGTACTAACAGCTTCTGCCCAAAAGTATTTCGGAAGTAAAATTTATTCAACATGACTCTAGCCATATCGCCAAGAGTCCTATTCTTTCGCTCCATAAACCATTTTGTTGAGGAGTTCTTGGACAAGAAAACTCATATCAAAACCATTAGAATCACAAAATCTTTCAAAATCATAATTTTCGAATTCGCCTCCATGATCATTTCGATTCGAGTAATCATGTAGCCTTTTTGTTTTGAACTTTCTTTACAAAAACTTTAAAAACTGAAATAGCTTCGCTTTTATTTGTGAGAAAGAAAACCCAAGTAAATCTCAAAAAATCATCAACAATAACAAATGCATAAAGTTTACCACCAAGACTAGCTACTCTACTAGGACCAAATAAATCCATATGGAGTAGTTGCAGGGGTCTAGTAGTACTTAAAGAGTTGATGGAATGAAATGAGGATTTGGTTGCCTTGTTCATTTCACATTCGGCACATACCGTGTCCTTTTTGAATATGATATCGGGCAATCCTCTCACTAGCTTCTTGGTCGATAGCCTGGATATAGCATCCATATTGGCATGACCAAGACACTGGTGCCAAAGTAATCGTTCATCTTTGTGGGCATATAGATCTACCTGCATTGTTAGTATCTATAGGTAGATAGAAAATATAAAGTTATCCTCTCTTTTTCCTTCAAAAGCAATGTCTCTCGTTGACCTATCATAGATGAAGCAATTTTTTATCCAAAGTTAATGTCATATCCATGATCAGCAAGATGACTAATGCTGAGCAGGTTATGCTTTAACTCGGTCACTAGGCAGACATCCTTTATTACAGGAGAAGGGGGTGACCAATAATACCATTACCTATTATGTGCCCTTTTAAATTGTTGCCGAAGGATAAGTATCCTTCTCTCTTCATCGATAGTGATGCAAAAAGATTTGCGTCTTCCGTCATATGTCGCGAGCATCCACTATCGAGAATCTACTTACTTTCAGTTGAGGAGGGAAGGTCCACCTACATCAAGAGTAGATGTGACCTTTGGTACCCAAGTTCTTGAGGGTCCTGAAAAGTTAGTTTTTGGAAACCATGCATATATCTTTTTATCTACTAGTCTTCTAACTCTACACTGTGGTGAGATGTGTCCATGTGATCCACAGTAAGTACAGATAGCATTCTTATTTATGTTAGGAGCATGAGAATGATATCTATAATGAGCAGAAGTATGATGATTAGCATGATTAATGATTATGCATAGAGTGCTGTGGAGTGGCATGGTGATATTGTCTATATGGATCATGATGATGTTGTCTATATGGAGCATGGTGATGTTGTCTATATGGCATGACAGTATGATGTTGTCTATATGACATGACATTGTGATGTTGTCTATATGGCATGACATGATGATCTTGTCTATATGGCATGGCATGGTGATGATTTCTATATGTGGAGTGATGTTGATTGTGTCTTTGTGCAACATGATGATTGTGAGAATTATTCTTACATGCGCGTGGTTTGTGAAAGTTTGTGTATATGAAAGCATGTTACGTGCTGCATGTGGATGACGTGGTTGACTAGTATGAGTAGTATTGTGCCCATGTGATTAGGTTTGAGGTTGAGCAACCTGTTTTCCCAATTTGGTTTCTAATCTCTTAGAAACAGCTTGCAGTTCATCAACCTTAATATTTACCCATATATCTTAGTCATGGAAATCTTGTGTCTACTCTTTTTTCAGCAAGCATCGTGTTGAGTGTAGTGATTTCTTGTGTTTGTTGCTCAATACGTGCTTCAGCATCGTGTAAGCTTAATTTAAGCTTGGATACTTCATCAGTGTCATCAGTG
>JANAVB010023592.1:0-22500 GCA_029216955.1 Iris pallida
CGTACAATTCGGCAGCTTTCCTCCAACAGAGACTCAGGACGGGGTTATACCCATCCCTCTGGCAACAATGGAGATTGCTAATCTGCCGCCTGCTCGCGATCAAGCCGCTGGTCTAGTACCCCTTACCACATCACGAGGGGAAATCATGTGGGTCCATCCGGACCTACCACGAGGTAACTCAGCCTCTCCACCTTCTAAAAGGAAAAGTGAAAAAGTCAGATCCTGCCGCACTGCCTCGGCGGAAGAAGAGGAAGTCTCGGCCGTCACTACTCGATCCGGAACACAAGCCCAACCGGTGACCGAAAGCGCGACTGATGATCATCCGCCCACTACCAATGATGCTCCGGGACCGGCTCAGCCTTCGACGACCGACAAGCCTAGGCCGAAGGAGACTCGCTTCGACAAGTCCCTCCGGAAGGAGACACCTCAGGGGCTGGAGAGGCCCTACAACTTTGACATCTTAGCGCAATTAGCTAACACCCGGCCAAATTGTCTTTATATGAACTCCTCAGGCTCTCAAAGGATGTCCGCATGGCTTTAAGTGAGGCGCTCCAAAATGCCGACGCATACTTGGCTCAGGTCAACCTCACGGGAGAAAACCAACCTGCAGAGCTCCAAGATAGTACGTGTACGGGAGCAATGCCCAATATCGTCTTCTCTCCGCAAGATATGCTCATCAAAACTAACCTGCATGATCGCCCGCTATACTACACTGGATACATCGGAGACGTAAAGGTGGACCGAATGCACATTGACCCTGGGTCCTCTATAAGCATCATTCCGAAGGGTCTGCTACATCATCTTCGCATTCCGATGCATCGCCTGACACCTACAAGCACCGCCATTAGCGGTTTCAATTCGGGCAGGAGCTACCCAATAGGGAAGATCCGTTTGAAGTGTCAGATCGGCGATCTCCAATCAGAAGTCGCCTGTTATGTCATAGATGCCGACACTTCTTACAATATCCTTCTGGGACGGCCTTGGATACACGATTACATGATCGTGCCTTCCACACTACACCAGTACTTCAAATATGTCGATAAGCACGGCTTCATGAGGACAGAGTTTGCCGATATCGATCCCTTCAAGGGGGTCGAATCTTATTACTCAGACTCCTGTCTATACGAAAAATCAAAGAAGCATCTGGTCGAAGAAGATGTACAAACTCACAACAAGACGGCTACAGGATCAGAAGAACCTCTAACGATCCACCTTCAGGCTCGCAAACCGGGCAATTTCGCACCCCTTACGGCCACTCTGCGTAAGGACGCAATCAGTCTCTCCGCACAAGAAGAACAGATGAGAATCCGACTGCCAAAGTCCGGCCAAGCGCCGAGACCCATAACAGGGCCACTTACCATCAGACTACCGAGAGTCGGTCAGCTCCAAACGGAGAAGCCCAATCCCTCCGACAGACCGCTCACAATACGCCTTCCCAAGAAGGTTCTTCACCCCGATGCGAGGTCTGACACTTCTAGCGAACCAGCCACCCCTCGCCTCACATCAAGTACCAAACTGGAGGTTGCTAGTTTACCAACAACTCCACGATCTGCTCCGCCAGTTGAGCCTCTGAAGATCAAGCTGACTAGGTCATCCTCCCAGTCTTCATTTATACAGGGGGTGGCCGAAGAAGAACCAGAATTGGCCAAGTATGTGGCTGCCCACTCCGATACCCCCTCCGCAGATGATGTAATCCCTCTAGAAAAGATACCTTACTTCATCAATAAAGGGTTATCTTTGAACTAAAAAAAAGAGGAGAAGAAGAAGAGAGAGAGAGGTCAGCACCAAAAGAAATAAGAAGAGAGAGAGATCTACACAGAGAGAGCTCCCCCTTCCTTCTTGATAATCACAGAGAGAGAGAGAAGCCAGAAGAGCAATCCGAGGAGAGCGAGAAGAGCGTTTCTTCGTCAACGCCAAGCAGATCTTCCCCGAGCCAAGGCTGCATACTGATCGTCCAAGGAGTAAGGCAGAGCGGCCGTCGCTTTCCCGAGCCTCTATCGTCACCCCCAGAATCAAAAATAAACAATCGTACTTAGTCTGCTGTACCTAGGTTTTTGTCCCTAGGCTTTCTTTGTACGAGCGAGTTTGTATTGTGAGTCTAAGTTCAGTCCTCCAATAATTGTTCTGTTCTTTTACAATCAATGGCAAACACGATAATTGCTCTTCTGGCTTCTCTCTCTCTCTGTGATTATCAAGAAGGAAGGGGGAGCTCTCTCTGTGTAGATCTCTCTCTTCTTATTTCTTTTGGTGCTGACCTCTCTCTCTCTTCTTTTCCTCCTCATCGAGACCGTGTTCTCCAACGGCGCCTACCGCCTCGCTAAGCCGAACGGAGATTTGCTCATGTTGCCCGTCAACGGCAAGTTCCTGAAGAAATACTATGTTTGAACATCATTCACCAGATTATCGAGTCATGTACTCCTTCAGTACCACTGAACTCCCATCCATCATTCTCCAGATTATCGAGTCATATACCCCTTTAGTACCACTGAACTCTCGTCCACCCTATTTCAGATTATCGAGTCATACACCCGCTGGTGCCGCTGTACTCTCACTCCCTCAATAGTCCAAATTACCAAGTTATGTACCAGCTGGTGCCTCTGAACTTACATTTCGGTCACTCTTTCAGATAGTAAGTCAAGTATGATTATACCTCTGAACTTTCTTTTTGTCAGAGATCCTCCCTCAGGATTCACTACCCGCACGCCCGGTGCACAAAAAGGGTAGTCGATCCACCAATTTTCGAAACGACCATGTCCTCATTACCTCTGAGTCGTCTTCACTTCCACCAAAAACAAACTGCCCCCTCGCATAGAACTTCCACGTTCTCCTACCTCTGAGTCGTTCTATGTACCCAATCTTCATTGGGCCCACTCCTGCCATGTCCTCACTACCTCTGAGTGGGAAGGCTCCGTCGAAGAAATCGTCATATTTGCCATGTCCACATTACCTCTGAGCAAGTATGTCGATCCCCTTTTAACCTATTATCTGTACCCACAACCGGAGTACGACAAGGATAATAGGTCCACAAATGTCCTCTGTTGACCACAAATATCCTCTGTTGACCACAAATGTCCTCTGTTGACCACAAATGTCCTCTGTTGACCACAAATGTCCTCTGTTGACCACAAATAGCTTCCGTAAAGTCTCTCCTGCCATGTTCTTATTACCGCTGAGCAGGAAGATTTTATGATAAAACCTTCATGTTTGCCATGTCATCATAACCTATGAGCAAATGTGATTGGTTTCCTTTCATCCCATTATCCGTATCCTGAACCAGGGTACGCTAAGGATAATAGGCCCACAAATATCCCTTGCTAAGCTTCTTAGCATAAATCCACCATCTTACCATGCCCCGGGAGCCCAGCTGCTCTACGACATTCCTTCCCCCAGTACCGAGAACATCCATGACCATTTTGCCGTGGCTGTCCCGGACATCCTAATCAAACTTGTTATCCGTACCTAAAACCAAGGTACGCCTAGGATAACAGGTCCACAAATAATCCCCCAGTAAGTCCGATTCCATGAACACCGATACAAGAAAGTAAAGATGAGATGAAACATGTTTATTTTCGAGATCATATCACTGTTACAAAGTAGAAATAAAGGGACAAACAAGCAAGACAAGACAAAGAAACGACTATGGTTCAGAGGTACACAACATCGAGGGATGGTCCTTCAGCAGGATAGTCAACCGCTCAAACTATCGATTAGTTCCACATACTGCTTTTGGAGTCAACAGTGTCACATATCCCCGAGGAGCAAAGGTTCCATGGGGACATAAAATCCCCAGGCTTAACATAACCCCACCCTTTCAGGATACGTATGCCGATCATATTCTAGACTATCGTCTACATCCATAACGGAGTACATTAAGGATACAAAGTTCACATAGAATATCCTGTTAAAAGCGACCATTACAAGAAAAGAGGGAAGCAAATACATTCCATTCATTGAAACGATCGGCCACATTCACATGACTAACAAACAAAGCTAAAAAGAACTTTTCACTACTTCATTCAGACGGAAAGGAAAGGCACAAACTACAGAAACATGCGGGCAGAAGACAGACATCCGCAAGAAATTCCTAAAAACTAGTTGCAGAAGCGCCCATACCACTCCCTCAACCACCTTACATAGGAAGGATGCAGTTGAAGGAGATCCTCATCTGGAATAGGAGTATCAGAATTCCCCGAGCTACCACCCCCAGTTGTTTCGACACTCGGAGAGAGACCATCCTGTGCAGACGACGAGTCTTCCTTCTTCGTTTCTTCCTTAATGGAGGGAGACCCCTGGTCGACGACAGGGGGTGGCGGTTCCTCTGTGACTGCAACCTCAGCGCTCAGCGGAGATACTGAAAGAATCAAAGACGGAAAGACAAAATAAAAAGATATTCAGAAAATAGTCATGCAGCTCGTTTAAAGACAATTCACAGGCGGCTCCGACAGGGGGCATACCCCATGCATGGGGCGTGTAGGCGAACCACGTAATTCGTATGCGGCCCAGACATGGGGTATACCCCATGCGGCTCGATCAAGGGACGTGTATGTGGGCCATATGGTTGCGTGCACGGAGTAAGCAGTAGAGCAGACCCTATTAGGGTTTCATGGGACGTGCATGCGGACCACATAACCCGTGTGCGGCTCAGACATAGGGAATACCCCATGCGGCTCGATCAGGGGGCGTGTATGTGGGTCACGTGGTTGCGTGCACGGAGTAGGCATCAGAGCAGACCCTGTTAGGGTTTCAAAATACCCAATCTTCTACATAGGTTACTACCTTCGATGGTGACGTGAACATCGAGGCGGACGGGGGGGGGGGGGGGGGGGGGGGGGGGCGACGGTCGACGACGAAGCCGATTTCTTCCTCCTTGCCGTGGCCTTCTTCACAGTCTTGGTAACCCTAGGCGCCATTGCTGTTTGTCGGTTGGAGGAAGAAAACAAGACATGAGTTTTTCAGTCAAGAAAAACCTAAAGTCCAAACCAAACACCCACCTATTTATAGACAGAGAAAGAAGGATTGATGACCGACGCTTCATACGACGTGATCGACCCTTCGGCTATCAAGGCAAAACCGGCTCTTGGGATCCTCCCCCAAAAGGCGGCGTTAAATCAAATCAAAGGCACTTAATGAAGATTTGCACACGTGTTCAGGACACGTGACAACCAGTTTATGCGGCCAGATGAATTTATGCGGCTAAGGCACTTATGCGGCTAGGAAGCTCAGGCAGACAGAAAAATCCTATACGGCATGAACGGGGCCATGCTTCTTGTTCAAAGTATTCCAATTTTTACAAATTGAAAACTTTGAAGGGGGTCCTGTAGAAGCATGGAAAATATTAGAATAATAATTCATGCGGCTCGGAGTAAGAAGCTTATGCGGCTCACACAGGAGCGGCCCTATGCGGTTCAAAGAAGACTCTCAAATCGCATGCAGCTCGGGAGCGTATGCGGTTCAGCAAGGCACATGCGGCTCGATGGATGCCATGTGTGATCCTTTCCTACAGCTGGTCGTTTGGGGGGGTGGCCTCATTTAATGCTCTGACACGACTTGGCGACTGTGACTGCTCTGACATAAAGTGTCATAATGACTCTGCCATAATGACAGACTTTTCGGGAAAGGAAGATCTCTGACCCGAACCGTCAGAAATCCTAGGTTGCCACGTGGCAACTCTCATGCGGCTTAAATGGGAAACAGCTCCATGCGGCTCACGAAGAAGTCACTCTATATGGTTAGCAGAAATCAGCCATATGCGGCCCACCGAGAGCTCAATCCCTGCGACTCAATACAATGCTAGCTCATGCGGCTCGCAAAGGCTATGCATATGCGGCTCACGGAAGGTTCGTCCCCTGCGGCTCGATGAGGCATTATCTCATGCGGCTCAGGAAGAGTATCTCTCTGCGGTTCGAGGATAGTCAATCCTATGCGGCTCTGACAGGACTCACAATTAAGACACGTGGCATAGGATCAATAAGAGATTTAACCGAATCTCAACAAATATATTTGACATCATCGTCATAATTACTGAGATCAGGGCATATCATTTACCATCAAGCTAATGGAACACGTGGCGAGCAATCAGACATTAGCATAATCAATCACAAGGATTTAAAGCAGCTAGCATTAATTGCTCATGAGATACGATGCTATCCGCACTAATGGCCGAGATTCACTATAATCAGGATCAAGGGTTCAGATAGAATGAAGGAGCGCAGACATTCCAAACAGATAATCATTAGCAAACCCTAATGATCACCCCCCCCCACTCTTATAAATAGCCAGCATCATTCCCTTGAAAAAAAAGGGGAGGAGAAGAAGAGAGAGAGAGGTCGGCACCAAAAGAAATAAGAAGAGAGAGATCTACACAGAGGGAGCTCCCCCTTCCTTCTTGATAATCACAGAGAGAGAGAGAAGCCAGAAGAGCAATCCGAGGAGAGCGAGAAGAGCGTTTCTTCGTCAACGCTAAGCAGATCTTCTCCGAGCCAAGGCTGCATACTGATCGTCCAAGGAGTAAGGCAGAGCGGCCGTCGCTTTCCCGAGCCTCTATCGTCACCCCCCAGAATCAAAAATAAACAATCGTACTTAGTCTGCTGTACCTAGGTTTTCATCCCTAGGCTTTCTTTGTACGAGCGAGTTTGTATTGTGAGTCTAAGTTCAATCCTCCGATAATTGTTCTGTTCTTTTACAATCAATAGCAAACAGGAATAGCCTCTGCTCCTTCCTCTGTCATAAGGTAGACTCGTCCCTCTGGCTGTGGAAGTCCCAAAGGTCCAGCTGCTGTACGAGCAATGATGCACTCCCTAGCCTGATGATCAGCTACACCACAGATAAGGCACTATCCAAGTCTCTTCCTACACACCTGCCAGGTATGGCCTACTTTCTGATAAAATCCATAAGGCTGCTGAACTGGTCATTGCTGCTGCTGAGTCCTCTAAGGAGGCTGGGATGTGAAGGTCTTCGTCTGCTGGGTATTGGGACGTTTGGGTGGTCCCGAGTGGCTACCTCCTCCACTAATGTCACGATCTCTCTTGGGTCGGAGGCTCAGATCAATCTCTAACCTCTGAGCAATGGCGACCATCCCAGCATAAGTAGTCACTCCGTTAGCCGTGACTAAGTAACGAAGCTCGTGGCTCAAACCCTGCCTGAATCTCGTGGCTCTTATGACTGGATCTCTGGCTCTACTCTCTGCAAATCGACTAAGTCGCCCAAACTCTGCTGCGTACTCATCAACCGAGCGAGTCCCCTGCTCAAGAGTCTGAAATTGGCGCTCCAAAGCCTCTCTAGCTACCGCTGGGAAAAACTTTTCTTTGAATATTTCCACAAACTGCTCCCAAGTCAATCCAGGTACTACGAGCTGAGGCTCACTCCTAAACCAGGTACGTGCCAGATCATGCATCTGTACACCGGCTGCCTCCACCTTAAGATCCTCCGAAAGCCTAGATAGTCGCATCACCCTCTCTATATCCTCTAGCCACTCATCGGCATAGAGTATACCCTCGATCCCAAGGAACTCTCTAGGTGCCATCCTTTTAAAGTCTAGGATAGACCCCTCTCTCTGATGGTGGGTGGGAGTAGTCTGAGTATAAGTAGAAGAAGCATGAGTATGGGTGGGAGGCGAAATAAAAGAAATAGGCTCAGGCTTAACAAAAGTGGTGGTAGTAGGCTGTACAGAAGCCTGGGTGGGTGGTGGTGGAACATATGATGGATGTGGAACATATGGCGGATGTGGGATGTATGATGGGGTTGGTATGGTAGTCGGTGGAGGTGGAATATGAGATGTAGGTGAAGCAGTAGTTTGGGAAGTGGGGTGGTGGTGGTAGGAGTGGGCTAACTAATCTCTCAATACCCTCCCGTAATATAGTGGTCTGCTCCCTCTGAGCATCCAACAAACTCTGGGTCTGGGCTCTCTGGGCCTCCAATAGCCCATGGACTAGCTCATGCATCTGGGTGCACCTCATGGAACTAATGGAATGTCGTGAAGCAGCTCTCGTGACAGGTGGCACGTGGGTACCGGAGCGCTCTGGGTCTACCATAGGTAGGGCAGATGACCCTCTCTCGAAATAGGCTACACTCGGAGTGCGGCCTCGCGGATAAGGTTCCTTCCTTCCTTTGGCCATCTCTGAAATTGTAGGAGAACCATCAGTGACTCGTAGGTGTACTGTGTGTGTTAACAAGATATATAAAAGACAAAAAATAAGCAATATGATAACGGTCCTATGCTGTGATGAGTTTCCTATTTCCGCAGGCTTCCAATGGCACTCTAATCCTAAGTACCATTAGATAGAGACCTGCATGGGCCACCACTAAAACATGTCACGCCCCGCTCCCAAATAATCGGGTACGGGCTGATGCATGCCCGGCCTACACTGTCGTAGACAGCGGTAGTGAGCCGTCTAGTCATCAATAACAAGAGTATTCTCATCACATCATCTAATCTCAGAATCTATACTAACCATCACAACAATCCACTATACAATTATTATAACTTATACATGAATGCCCGGGTACAAAGCCGTAAAAGATAAATGATACAACAATAATATATGATTAATTACACTCAATCAATCTCCTATACATGAAACTAGCTATCTCAATGTCAAGTGAGCTCCAATGCCATCCATGATAATCTAAAGATCCGTCTCACCTGTAATCAACGATCCAGTCAGAAAAGGAGCAAAGTACAATGTAACTCAATAAAACTCACCATGAAGATCAATGGAACGGTATATCAAAATATAACTAAAAGACATGAAACAAGATGAACAATAAGCATGCACTAGCTACGTGTATATGTGCAATTGGACATTATCAATATATGGGGACTAATATGTAATCAGACATATAAAATATGCTATCAGTCAATCAATAATCAGGCATGTCTGACGACAATGCTATCAGTCATGCAATAATCAGGCATGTCTGATGACAATGCTATCAGTCACGCACGAAATGGACATCAGGCATACGGAGTATGCTATTAGGCAATATTTGTCCAATATTAGTCAATCACATGTCTCTAGAATGTCCCCCACCCGATACGAGAAACAATACAATCAATCGAAAACAAGTACAATAATGGAACAAGACAATGTGTGTGCAATGCATGTAATGATGGTAATACTGAGTACATGTACTTGCCTTGATTCCGGGGTTTTCTTCAAGTCTTCTAGCTATACCTAAAAATAGGGAAATACACTTAGATAATGCTAAACATCACTTCAAGATCTATCCAAAGTAATTTCTATCTAAGACCCTAACCCATACCACTACTAAGAGCATCATTAGTAAGGCCCATCCCATTTTCTAGATTCTAGATTTAGAATGTAGGAGCTCATTTTTTAGAATAATAAGTCTCGTCCCTAGTCCAAATTTCTACAATTTCGGTCCCAACCCATCCATGGGTGCTAAGGGTTGGGCCTCCCAATTTCTAGATTCTAGATTGTAGAAACTCGTTTTGTAGAATAGTAAGTTCCAATTTGGAGCCCAACTTTCTAGATTCTAAACTTTATATTTTTTTTCCTACACTAATTTTTGACCACATAATTTTTGGGACCGGAGCTCACTTTATCATTTCCTACTATTCTCATACAAACCCAACCCATTCTATATTTACCTTTTTTTTTTGAAATTTTGGGCTCCAAATTGCATTGGAGAGTCCCAACTACTAATGATGCTCTAACCAGTATTGGCCAAAGTATCAGTCAGGACTCAAGAAACAGTGTAAACTTAACTAAGTTCAAGTCCAAACCTATTAAATGATTTCCTATTGATCACAACAGTATCACACTACTCCATAGACTTGAAGTCTTAGCCCTACAATATCCATTGGCCCAATAGCAATATAGGAAAACTTACTGAACAACTTATTCAATCTCTAACATATATATATATATATATATATATATATATATATATATATATATATATATATATATATATATATATATGACTATAAGTCATGGCCAGATTACATTCATAATTAGAATTCCCTACTGTCTTAACTCATATTGGCCTACACATGTGAACCGAGCACCTCAACCAATAATACCCACCAAGCCTAAGTTAAACCTGGTTCTAACCTTTAAACCTAACAGCTACAAATACTTCAAACATCAAATATTAGAGTAGAGCTTAACAGTGATACAACCGTCATCGAGCCAACTACTGATGTTATGAACCTATCCATAACGTGTCCTTATTCTTGCTACGAGTACAGTCCGTGTCCGATCCCGACACTCACATGAATTCAGTTGACGTATGGTAGCACGGTCTCGACATTGGCCTCGTCTAGTTCTTTCCTTCAACCGAACAGAGCACCCTCCAATATTCGACTAGTTTATCAGGATAGATCAAGAATTTGTACCTGAGTCTCCAACTAATATACAACGGTCCAACACAGCAGTTCAGTGTCCGATGATGGTGTCCCCGAGTCCACGGCTTGCCGATACGTTCTCCCGAGCATTTCATCGAACATATAATATGCACGAAAAATAGGACAACAATATGAGTTCAATTCGAATGGCAAAGACTCCAAAATTGGAGAGAATTCACAAGAATAGATCCAGAACTCACCAACACGAATTCAAATCAAAATTCGAAAAGAAACAAGAACTTCAACCAATTGAAACTGTTCGTCAAAAAATCATAAATCAGTCGAGCCAAGCGATCGCCAATCAAAATCAATTTGAAATTTGCTACCGATCGATGACACAGAGAATTCATCTAAAGGACTTACGTTGATTCGAACACTCGGAGGAATAATCAGAGACGGAGTCGTCTTCGCCACAGCACCGAATCGATCGTCGAAGCAACTCCTCGACCGAGCTCGTGAGTGCCAGAGACAGCTCTCAATGCTATCGCCCTCAGAGCCGAACTCAACGACTCCAAAGTTTCATTCGGCACCGACGCTCAGAGTGCCACTGCAAACTCGCCATGGCCAGACTTCAGAAGAGAATCGAGAGTCAATTCTGCAGGGCTTCACCGTGGAGAAAAGTGGATGAAGAAGAAGAGGAGGTTGGGGCTCTATTTATAGCCTAGGTCGAGCGGGCAGCGGTTGGCCGGGCACTTGACCGGCGGTTGGGCGGGCAGCGGCAGTTAGGATCCGACAGCTAGGAGGAAATAGGTTGTTGGGGATCAACGGTAGGGATGAGGTAGGCAGTTAGGCAGTTGCGGAGAAGCTTCTGGAAGAGGCTGGATTTTTTTCGGTGTCGCCGTCGTCGTCGTCGTCTCTCAGCAGCAGCTGTGGAGGGAAGAACTGAGCGAATGAAGAAATTAGAAATTTGAATACATATAATGGTTGGGTTTAGGGTTAACGTGCTGTCGGGTTGAGGTTATCGGGTTGGAGTTTAGACCCGCGTCCCACTTGAGCTAATAGGCTGGGTTGGGCTGAAAAGATTTTTTAAATAGAAAGTTGAGGGATGGTTTGGCTGGCCCAATACAATTGGGTGGAAAGAAGCCTAAGGAATTTTAATAGAAAATAAAATTAGGAATAAAGGAATATTTAAAATGGTTTAAGAGTTAATTAGAAAATAGAATTAACATACACAAATTAACTAGGAATTAATCAAAGAAAAGAATATAGGAAAATATTCATTTTGTTTATGAACAGTGGAGTTACAAATCTCCCCCCTTGAAAAATTTTGTCCTCGAAATTTCAGGTGGCACGATTAGGCACGATTAAGAGCAAGCAAATACAATTTTGGAATTGGCACGATTTAAGGTGATACAAAGTGATAGTTATGAAAACATAATCAAAGGATAATAGTCTCAATAGTATCCGACAATCATACACACCTGGAGTCACTTCCCCTACAGTTCCTGCCCCGCCAGTATGCATCTGGCTGCAGTGAACCTTCGATTCCGTGGTCTCGATAATATTATATTACCAAAATACTCTGTCAACTTTATCCAATATCAAAAAATATTATGAATTTAGGACTTTGTCTCAATAATATTCGAGAGCCCATGATTACCTGTAATTATTTCAACTTAGAGTCCATGCCTCGCCAGTGTGCAGCTGGCTGCAATGAACTTTCAGTTTTCATAATCCAGGTAAATGACTGCAGTGCACATCTGCCACGTCGTAGTAGGTCATCGAATATTTTCTCAACTTTATCCAGAAGAATTTCCAAGGATTTATGAAGAATTAAAATGAATTTTTAACAGTCAAAGTCATGATAAGAAGTGAACAAATAGTTTTATTAGGTACTAAGAGACAACAAGAATCAAACAAGCGGCTATTACGAAACAACAGTAAGATACAGGGACTTTAGAAACAAATCCTGAATATGAAACAACAAGGAAAGTCTAGATGCTAGAAAGAATCACAAAGGGAAATGATGACCCACGGTATCCAGCTATGTGAGAATGCCTCCGGTCTCTAGTCCTCATTCGGAGTCGGAATAGCCTATGCTCCTTCCTCTGTCATAAGGTAGACTCGTCCCTCTGGCTGTGGAAGTCCCGAAGGTCTAGATAAGGCCCTGTCCAAGCCTGATGATCAGCTGCACCACAGATAAGGCACTGTCCAAGTCACTTCCTACACACCTGAGCAATGCATCGAACTAAGTCGATACGAAGAGTTGTATTGTCCCAAAGTATGCATCGAGTTGAATCAATGCGAAGCGCCGCATTGCCCCGAAGGATAAGTGCGTTGAGTCGGCTCGAAGATTCTAATAAATTGAATCGACCAAGGCGTAAGTCCGAATCGATGCAAGTATTGATTTTAGTTGGTTTCATGTGCAGGCTATACGTTTACGCTGAAATATTAGAGGTCGACATTTTGCCTTATTCAGTAAGGGGTCCGCAAAACCAAATCGTCGCCTTGCGACGGACTGAGGCATTGGCATGGTAAGCCAAATCGGCCATATAATTCAATGAAACACGAAGTGCTCGAATGGCTAAGTCAGGAGAGTTGGCCGTGCAACGAAGTTATAAAATCGAGCCGCATCGGCTCGGCGAAACGACAAGGCATATCGACTCTAGGTGGGAGGATTGACTCTTCTTTTTTACTCCTTCATGCCTAAGTCAGAATATATCATTATATGCTAAGTTAACCTATCGATGCCACGGGCGTGGTCCGATCGGAAGATAAATCGTAGTGTGTGTCGAACACTAGTTAGAACAATTAAAATAAAACGTGCATCAAATGCACGAGTCGCTATGGAACATTAGATATCGCAAATGCGAGCGCCTCGGTGCACAAGCCACAAGAACATGATAACTATATTCGGCGAGTGCCTTCGTGCACGAGCCATTTCGTGCCTTCGCGCACGAGTTAGAAAGGCTAGCACATTGAAAGACAATAGGCGAGCTCCCTAGCGTGCAAGCTACGAACATTGAACACTAAGGCATAGAACATAGAAATACGGCTTCGATGCGTACAGCAAGTGCATGACGCGAAAGATAGATGATAAATGCGTCGAAACGTGCCTACGTGCACGAGATCATAAAAGATGGCTTCGTTGTGAAAGAATACAGTTGTGGCATGAATGTGACGGAACTGTCGGATATAACATGATGCCTCGAAAGGTATTCGGGACCTTCGGGTCGTTCGGTTAACGAACATTGAGTTGAGGCATGATGCCATAGAACATTGAAACAAAGTATGAAATGTAAGAATATAGAAAGTTAATAGAAGAAATATGAGATGATAAAGTCTGAGTCTCGGACTCAAGACTATGTTTGGTTATTTGAATAATAGTGCTTGGTTGTTTGAACAATAGGGCATTGCATGGTCGAATGGACTTGAGATAATTATGATAATATTTCCGTGCACGGAATGTTCCCTCCGAACGGGCTGCTCCGGGACACCAAGACCATTCGGCCTAGAAGGGATAGAATCTTTGATAGGCGCACATCCGTAAGACGATTAGCGACCACTTAGCGAGATGTGAAAAGATGCAAATGATGGTATGCAGTGGTAAATCTCCGTAATTGGGACAGCAACCCACTACGAGAGGCGCCGGGCGACCCAAATTCGAGAAAGAAAAGAAAGAGAGAAAAAAGTAAGAAAAAGAAAAGAGAAATACCTTTAGTCCATTTTGGTGCGGATACGCCAACGACCGTTTCATATAGTTAAGGAATGATAGGTTGAAAGTACAGGCACGTATGTGTCCCACACACATAGATCCTGTATAGAGATGCACTTATAACGTGACAGGGAAGGAATGGGGCGTATTAACCTTGCGTCGATGCAAGGACGAGTGCGTCTATGCTGGTAAGAAGTCGCACCACAAAACAAACACGAGATTGCTTGCTTGCTTGCCTATTCAATTCGAATAACATGCTTGCCATGTTAACATGCTTTGCTGCTTTCGAATATGCCATAAAATTGACCCTAAGGAGAATGTAGCAAGATCATAAGCTAAGTTGCATGATTCAACGTAAATACTATAATGTCGGTTTAGAAAGAAGGTCTTTGCATCAGTACATGCGAGGATGAACATATTGATCCTCCACCAACTTTCATACAGGGTAAAGGGAATGGATGGCTCGCGGCGAAGCTTCGCTTGAATGCGTTGAGGCTTGGAATGCCGAAGCGTATTAAAGCGTGCGATCGCATTGACGCTCGGACTTGCAACATGATTGATGCGGCCAAGATATAGAAGGCATGATGGATGGAACGGTGAAATCCTTTGTGGGCAAGAGAGAACCTGAGTGTTATAGTCAATCTGGCATATATTGTTGGGCTATCGAAAGCCTTTGTAATCTTTGTTCGAATATTAATAAAGAGAATTATTTCGTATGCTCTGTTTTTCTTTCGTTGTTAATATCAACTCAAAGATAACCATTTGAGAACTTGTCATCTTGCCTTGCACGAGCGCAACTCCAGGCTCGTGCAGCATCACGCCCCCTGCGAGGACGATGATTCGGGTGATTCTGGGTCGGAGCGTGCCAAATTGGTATTAGAGCTCTAGGCTCAATTTTCTTAGGATGTTTGCTTTGTTTCAATTCCAAAGAGTTGCCCACCACCAATTAAAATCACTCTTGACTCTACTCGATGCCACACTGGATGTTCCATATAATAAGTCTAATACAAAGTCGGGTAATGTTACCGCAAGTACTTCGAATTTACTTGATGTTGCAGAGAAAGTCGTAAAACATTTCGTTGCATTGAATGCAACGACTCGTGAAATGTTAGTTGTTGCAAGTACAACAAATTGTGAAATACGATTTAAGATGTTGTTGTTGAAATGTAACATGTTGAATGAGAAATAAAACGATGCACTAAGTGCAATGGGTTGTGAATATTGGTTGCACCAATGCGAAAACTTAAGTAATGCGTTGCAATGAAAGTGATAAGTCAATATCGAATGTGTTGAACGGATTTGAGTATTGACTTTGAAAGTCAGGACTAAATTGTTGCACGAGGTGCAACAGATGTCAAAAATAAAATCGTTGCACGAGGTGCAATGAATGTCGGAAATAAGTCGTAGCACGATGTGCAACGCGTGTCAGAAGTAAATTTTTGCACGTGGTGCAACGCATATCAAAGAAATCGTTGCACGGAGTGCAAGGGAGATTAAAAATAAATCGTTGCCCGAGATGCAACTAAAAGGAACTGAAATCATAAATCGATAGAATGAATCATTCGATTGCACACCGAACTTGTGTTGGCAAATGAAAACATTGGTCGAGTTGTGTCGGATTTGATTTAATCAAAGTTACGATTGTGATCAAGCACGATCACTGCGAAAATCGTGATTCAGAAGAGATTGTTGGTTCATACCGAGTATTGTGCGAGGGAAATGACTTGATTTCCGCGTGGTATGCTATACCACATATGCGATGAATGACTCAATTCTGAGTGGTATATGGTATACCACTTGTGCGATGAATTGTATCGATACATTGTGAGAATTACGAAAGGTTTGTCTACAACAGACGTGAGAGTACCGAGACTCGATTGGAAATTTGTATAACGGTATGTTGATGCAAGTGTTCTTCGAAAATCAGTTGGGACGATAAGGCGAGACTCGTATCAATGAATGATACGTCGGACGAAAATTATAAGTCGGTCGGATGACCGAGACTAGCAGAACAATTATGCCTTGAAGCAATAATCAGATCGACAGGAAAGGAAAACTCGAACTTACAAATGAGTCGCACGACTTGCGATCTCGATAGAAATGTTGGACGAGGCAAATTAAATCGCACGACTTACGATCTCGATAGAAATATTAGGCGAGGCAAATTATAATCAGATTGCACAATGTGCGACTTCGGTGAAGAGTTGGTTGATACGGATAAATAGTGCCTAAGAGATAGTTAGTTACGTTACGATGAAACTCATTTGAGTACGATTGAAACACACAAAATCTTAGAGGGCGTGATCGTACAACTCGAGGGTTCGATGTTGGATAATTGGTAACTCGGTTACGTGATCAAAGCATAATAGAATGCAACGAATCGAGAAATGATTCGAGACGTACGAAAATGTTTGTAGAAAACTTGAACGTATGCAATACAAGTTGTCGACGTTGAAAGAGAATCAAAGTCGACCCTTACACTATCGAAATTGATATGACGTATCGAGATCGATACGTAAGAAAACGTAAGCACGATGTGAGAATACAAAATAGAGTGTGCCTTGCGCTATCAAAATTTTGTAAATAAAAATACGAGAATGAACGAACTGGTTGATCATGAACTTTGTGATTGATCAAGACGAGACTATAAGTCATCGACGATTGTTCGATGCATATATAGCATCTTGTGTGTCGATCGCAAATAAGATAGACTCGAACTCGATACGAGTAGATGTTTCGTAAATAGCAAAATCATCGACGGTAGTGCATGACTTTACTTGGAGGCTAGTTGTGCATCAGTTGCGCCGATAGAAATGGTTATGTACGAATTTGGATTAGTCCGATAGAAATCGTCGGAACATGATTTGGCTCTGAAATAAGATATAGCATGGTTCGTAGTAAACTATCATTTGTTAATGATCCACAATTATCGAGCGTAGCTTCGAGACAGCTGACCCTAGAAGACTTGACTGCCAAATCAAATTGAATGTTGTAGACCCATAAGATGACCCATGCGATGTCGCATATAAAATTGCATTAAAAAAGAATATGTGGTGCATGTTGACGATAAGTCTAGGCGATCGAGAATTGTTGGAACAACTTTCGATTGAGAATGATATAGTTAGATTTTAAGTATTCGTCGGATGAATGCTTGAATGGTTATGTTGGTCGACGATCGTACTAGAAATTCACCAACGAACTTGGTGATTCGGATAGGCGATTGTGAGAATCATGCTATGCACGAGAGAGAACGATAAAGGAATGACTTACGAGTTATGTCGTTAGATTCGGATTCACCTTGCAATTGAGCTTGCGTGAATCGAACTTATATTCGATGTTGCGAGACGGATAAGTTGGAAATTTGGCTAGTAAATTCCTACTCGTTAGGAATCGAATATAAGATGCGTCGTAAAGACCTTCGTGTTAAGGCGATCGTTGCCTTGAGCATCGTCGACTGGAATTAAACTTGTGTCAGATAGATTGTGGCCTTTGTGTAATATCAATTTGAGTTGCGTCAGAAGAAGTTAAGCACGGTACTAGGTAAGTCACCTAGCGGATGTAGTCCTGAATGTTGATGCTTTTACAAGTCAATAAAGGAGAATCATGTCGAGATAAGTTATAAAGTAAAACTTCAGAAATAGTTGGGTAGCGACTTCGAATGCAAGGCGTTGTGAAGGATCGTTGTGATCGGATGCACGACGGCTCGACGCGACGCATAGAGTTGATAGTCCATACGAAACATACGAAATAAGTAATGTAATTTTGAATCGTGTCGCGTGCAGTGACTTTATTGAATGAATCACGTATGTATCGAATATACATATGCGATGAAATTTCGAAAACAGTTGCTAAAGATAAGTCTAATCGAGAGTACGAGATGGCAAGCATAGGATTGAAATTTACCTGTCAGCTTTATTCCAATTTGCTACCACTGGACTTGATCGAAATACATATATCTTCGGGATGCCTTGAATATAGGTACATATCCAAATCGAGTTGTATACAAATTCAAATCGAGCTGCAGGAAGGACTTGAAAATGTTAATGAAAAGCTTGCAAGATAGTGTAAAACTGAACGATATTGGTGGGACGAGATCGTAAAATAATCTATAAAATACTTAATTGGAGTATTAGTTTTGGTTCGAGGACGAACCTTGTTCGGAGTGGTATATTCTGTAATACCCCGCTCCGTACGGTGCATTACGCTGAGACGTTGACTCAAAGAGTTACGTTATCTTGAGCAATGCATCGAACTAAGTCGATACGAAGAGTTGTATTGTCCCAAAGTATTCATCGAGTTGAATCAATACGAAGCGCTGCATTGTCGTGCATTGAGTCGGCTCGAAGATTCTAAGAAATCGAATCGACCAAGACGTAAGTCCGAATCGATGCAAGTATTGATTTTAGTTGGTTTCATGTGCAGGCTATAAGTTTACGCTAAAATATTAGAGGTCGACATTTTGCCTTATTCAGTAAGGGGTCCGCGAAACCAAATCGTCGCCTTGCAACGGACTGAGACATTGGCATGGTAAGCCAAATCGGAGATATAATTCAATGAAGCATGAAGTGCTCGAATGGCTAAGCCAGGAGAGTTGGCCGTGCAACAAAGTTATGAAATCGAGCTGCATCGGCTCGGCGAAACGACAAGGCATATCGACTCAAGGTGGGAGGATTGACTCTTCTTTTTTACTCCTTCATGCCTAAGTCAGAATATATCATTGTATGCTAAGTTAACCTATCGATGCCACGGGCGTGGTCCGATCGGAAGATAAATCGTAGTGTATGTCGAACACTAGTTAGAACAATTGAAATAAAACGTGCATCAAATGCATGAGTCGCTATGGAATATTGGATATCGCAAATGTGAGCGCCTCGGTGCACAAGCTACAAGAACATGATAACTGTATTCGGCGAGTGCCTTCGTGCACGAGCCATTCCGTGCCTTCGCGCACGAGTTAGAAAGGCTAGCACATTGAAAGACAATAGGCGAGCTCCCTAGCGTGCAAGCCACAAACATTGAACACTAAGGCATAGAACATAGAAATACGGCTTTGATGCGTGCAACAAGTGCACGACGCGAAGGATAGATGATAAATGAGTTGAAACGTGCCTACGTGCACGAGATCATAAAAGATGACTTCGTTGCAAAAGAATACAGTTGTGGCATAAATGTGATGGAACTGTCGGATATGACATGATACCTTGAAAGGTGTTCGAGACATTCAGGTCGTTCGATTGATGAACATTGAGTTGAGGCATGATACCATAGAACATTGAAACAAAGTATGAAACGTAAGAACATAGAAAGTTAATGGAAGAGATACGATATGATGAAGTCTGAGTCTTGTACTCAAGACTATATTTGGTTGTTTGAATAATAGTGCTTGGTTGTTTGAATAATAGGGCGTTGCATGGTCGAATGGACTTGAGATAATTGTGATAATATTTTCGTGCACGAAATGTTCCCTCCGAACGGGCTGCTCCGGGGCATCGGGACCGTTCGGCCTAGGAGGGATAGAATCTTTGATAGACGCACATCCGTAAGACGATTAGCGACCGCTTAGCGAGATGTGAAAAGCCACAAATGATGGTATGCAACGATAGATCTCCGTAATTGGGACAACAATCCACTACGAGAGGTGTCGGGCTACCCAATTCGAGAAAGAAAAGAAAGAGAGAAAAGAAAGTAAGGAAAAGAAAAGAGAAGCACCTTTAGTCCATTTTGGCGTGGATACGCCAACGACCATTTCATATAGTTAAGGAACGATCGGTTGAAAGTGCAGGCATGTATGTATCCCACACACATAGATCCTGTTTAGAGATGCACTTATAACATGACAGGGAAGGAATGAGACGTATTCACCTTGCGTCGATGCAAGGTCGAGTGCGTCTATGCTGGTAAGAAGTCACACCATGAAAAAAATACGAGATTGCTTGCTTGTTTGTCTATTCAATTCGAATAACATGCTTGCCATGATAACATGCTTTACTGCTTTCGAATATGCCATGAAATCGACCCTAAGGAGAATGTAGCAAGATCATAAGCTAAGTTGCATGATTCAATATAAACACTATAATGTCGGTTTAGAAAGAAGGTCGTTGCATCAGTACATGCGAGGACGAATGTACTGATCCTCCACCAGCTTTTATGCAGGATACAGGGAATGGATGGCTCACGGCGAAGCTTCGCTTGAACGCGTTGATGCTTGGAATGCCGAAGCGTATTGAAGCGTACAATCGCATTGACGCTCGGACTTGTAACATGATTGATACGGCCGAGATATAGAAGGCATAATGGATGGAACAATGAAATCCTTTGTGGGCAAGAGAGAACCTGAGTGTTGTAGCCAATCTGGCATATATTGTTGGGCTATCGAAAGCCTTTGTAATCTCCGTTCGAATATCAATAAAGAGAATTGTTTCGTATACTCTATTTTTCTTTCGTTGTTAATATCAACTCAAAGATAACCATTTGAGAACTTGTCATATTGCCTTGCATGAGCGCAACTCCAGGCTCGTACGACATCACGCCCCCTGCGAGGATGATGATTCGGGTGATTTCGGGTCGGGGCGTGACAATAGTGCCGGGAGTTAAGATACAGATATGGGGACTGCAGATTCAGTCGGACTTGATAGAGAGGATTAAGTCAACTCAGTTCGACGATGTTGCTCTACGGTGTATTCGAGAGCAGGTTTGAGCATGACTTGCAGATGAGTTTGTCATTGCAGAAGATGGCACATTAAGGCATGGTTCCAGACTGTGTGTGCCTAGTGAAGACCTTCGGGAGCAGGTTATGTAGGAGGCCCACCATTTTCAGTACTCTATGCATCTAGGTGCCAACACGATGTATAGGGATCTGAAAGATCATGTATGGTGGTATGGGATGAAGTAGGAGGTAGCACGCTTCGTAGTCAGATGTTTGATCTGTCAGCAGGTAAAGGCAGAGAGATAGAGGCTAGGAGGACTGTTACAGCCACTGTCCATTCCGGAGTGGAAGTGTGAGCACATTACGATGGACTTTATTTCAGGATTGCCACGTACACCAGAAGAAAAAGACGTGATTTGGGTCATCGTAGACAGGTTGACCAAATTAGCCGATTTCTTGCCATTCAAAGTGGATTTGTCTACGAAGAAGCTAGCAGAGATGTACGTGCATCAGATTGTCAGACTTCATGGTGTTTCGATGAGCATTATCTCGGATCGAGATGGTCGCTTTACTTTCCATTTCTGGCAGAGTCTGCATACTAGTTTGGACACGGCTCAAGTTTAGTACTGCATACCACCCGCAGACGGACGGACAGTCAGAAAGGTCTATTCAGACATCGAGGACATGCCGCGGACTTGTGTCATAGATTTTGGAGGTTCCTGGGAGGATCATTTGTACTTGGTGGAGTTTGCGTACAATAACAGTTTCCAGGCCAGCATTGAGATGTCACCATTCGAGGCGTTGTACGGGCGTAGATATCGTACTCCCTTGTCTTGGGATGACGTTGGAGAGCAAGCTTTATTAGGACCTGAGATGGTTGTGGACACAGCTGAGAAGGTGAAGCTCATCAGAGATCGACTTCGTATGGCGTATGACATACAGCATCATTGGACCGATAGCCACCGGAGACCTTTAGAGTTTGAGGTACAGCTTAGACTTAGGATTAGGATTTTATTGTTTTATGATTTTGGTTGATCATGTGATTGTTATAGTTAAGTTAGAGACCATATTTGTGCTAGGTTGGAGATCTGGTGTTCCTGAGGATATCTTCGACACGAGATACTATTCACTTTAATGGAGGTGGAAAGCTTAGCCCGTACTTCATCGGACCTTTTGTTATGAGCGAAAGAGTCAATGACGTGTCATACAGACTGGACTTGCCACCTGTATTAGAGTGAGTCCACAACGTATTTCATATGTCGCAGTTGAGACGGTATGTGGCAGATCCCAGCCATGTACTGGATCATTCCAAGATTGAGGTGGGCCTTACTCTTAGTTATCCAGAACAACCGGTGGAGATTCTGGATCGACGAAAGAAGGTGCTGAGAAACCAGATGATACCCTTGGTTCACGTCGCATGGAGGAATCACTCTCTAGGTGAGTCTACTTGGGAGAGGGAGGATGAGATGCACGAGCAATACCCTTATCTTTTTAAGTCTTGAGGTATGATTTTTCTATCCTTCTCATCTGCTCAGTTTTGTCTTTAATTTTGAGTACAAAATTATTTTAAGGAGGTTAGATCTGTCACTACCACTTTTCTAGATTTGGGATATTTTAGTAATTGTGTGATATTTTGAATTTTTGATTATTTTATTATTAATTTGATTGGTGTTGTAGTTTTTGATTGGTGCTCTTGGTATTAGCAGATGGTTTAACCTTAGTTAACCTTGATTATAAGACTAACCATGTAATTAGAGACTTAATTAGCTAATTAGAATTTAAGTTAGAGCTTAGTCCTAATTAGGAAACAATTTAAGTTATTTTTAGGCT
>JANAVB010023592.1:27500-37500 GCA_029216955.1 Iris pallida
GATGTTATCACAGATTAGTACTATATGGATCTTTACATGAGATGTTA
The DNA here is from genome assembly GCA_029216955.1 of Iris pallida. Classification (NCBI taxonomy): domain Eukaryota; kingdom Viridiplantae; phylum Streptophyta; class Magnoliopsida; order Asparagales; family Iridaceae; genus Iris; species Iris pallida. The sequence goes on from JANAVB010023592.1 coordinate 27,548, forward strand.
TCCCCTCGGGTGCATCAGATACATCATGTCATGTGCTTTTTACGAACATCATGTATTTCATGGACTCTTATTATTCATATACACTCATGTGCTCTCATGTACTCTCATGAGCTTCATGTATAAACTTTCATGTACAATAACATAACCTATCTAGATCCTTGTGTATTGATTGGGATACGAGGGAGTAGAAGTGGTCATGTGAACAATTCCAAAGTAGTGTAATCATGTGCAAATTCTGTAGTGTAATCATGTACAAATTCAAGCCATTTACATAACTATCTTGTACTCTAAATCATTTAGTCACTTACAGTTCTCTATTTCCATACCTAAATATTTTTTGTTATCAAATTCTCTCTTCTTCTTCATGTTTATTCTTACAGTTTTTATGTACTTTATTCTATAGCATGCTTTACATTTTCTGTTATGATATGAACTGTGTGAGAGATATGTATTCGTTCATGTCCTGATTGGACCCGTTGAAAATATTACAGAGGATGATGAGGAGTTCTGCCCTACTTACTATGGAGCTGGCTTAGATGACACCGATGACTTGGACCCTCAGGAGGATCCAACAGTTGCCGAGGACTTGTCCATTGTCTAGATTAGACTGCTAGACTAGTTATCTTTATTTAGATGTTTTGTCTTTGAGATGTACTTCAGTTATTTGGATTTTGATATTGTTTAAACATCCAAAGTTATTAAATTTCAGTTGTAGTTCTCTATTGAGATTATTATTCATCTTTTATCCCTTTATTACCATCTTAGGTTCTGTGATTCAGTTGTACCTTCTATGTTGTCATCCTTTTGGAGAGTATAACATTGTACAGATACAATTATATATTGTTAGATGTTGTGATCTAGGACATCGTTCTACTGTCGATACTGCGGCATAGGCTGGACGTACCCACTTCTCGTGCCTTTACACTGGGTGCGGGTCGTGACAACTGAGCCAATCCATTCCTAGAATGATGTCGTAGTCCTTAATGTCTAGAACTATCGCATCAAAATAGACATTTTTTCCCTTATACAGATGATTCCGTCTTTGCAGGCTATGTTTGCGAGTAGTGACGTGCCCAACGGTATGTGAACGCTAAGATTAAGGCCTAACGGTGTCACAGAAATTTTGTGCTCGACGGTAAAATCTGCCGATATAAAACTATGTGTGGCACCTGAATCAAATAGTACACGAACATATTTATTATTAAAAAGTAGTATACCTGTCACAACTGTATCTGAGGTGAATGTCTCGTCTCGAGTCATGGCATAGACGCACCCTTGAGCATTAGAATGACGATCCAGGCCATTTTGTTGTACATATTGAGGAGCTCGAGGAGCTGGACCTCGATTTTGATGATTTGGTTACGGCGGAGAGTCCTGTCTTCATAGTCGAAAAAGGAAATATCTAGTGTAGTGCCCCCCTTTTTTGCAAAAGTGATAATCTATGTTCAAGGTACGGCACTCGCTGGCATTGTGTCCGATATAATTATATTTTGTGCAACGAGACCTAGTGTTCTGTCCCTGGTTGCCCCCGTTGTTTGTACGCTTTGCAGCGTGATTGTTGCCTCCCAGATAGCTAGGACGTTTGTGATTGGAATGGTGCACAATGTCGACAGCGACGGGAGGGTACTGGCTCTTAAGGCGCAGAGCATGATTTAGAGCATCGTCCATGGTCTTGTACTCTGATACCGCCACATAAGCAGCAATAGAGGGCTGCAGACCCACTTTAAATTGTTGCATACGACACTCCTCTGTAGGAAGAAATGTACCAGCAAATTTGGACAATTTGTTAAAATTTGCCGTATACTATTGTACTGTTCGGTTTTCTTGCTTCAACTGCATGAATTTATTTTCCTTCTCTTGAAGAACGGCTGAGGGAAGGTACTCAACTTCAAAGGCTTTACGGAACGTAACCCAAGAGATCGACGCTGAGCTGTTATCGCGTCGGATTGCCCTTTTGTGCACGACCCACCAGTCGTGCGCGTTCAAATGTAGTTGAAGTTGTGAGCATACAACTTGCTTGGATTCTTTAATGTCGAAGAGCTCGAAGTGATCTTCCAGCTTTTCAACCAGTCGATTGCCATAGAAGGGCCTTCGGTGCCGCTTAAGGAGGTGCAACACGCTTTCTTGAATTCTGACACTTCAAAGTTGTAACTTCTTGGTGCTGCAGGTTGACGCTCGGGCTCCTCTCGATCGACTTCGATGGGTTGACCCGTCAGCTCGGTGATAGTAGGCACAATTGCAGAGTTTCTGTTGGCCACCATCGTCTGGACGATCTGTAGCTTCCCTTCCCGAAAAATATTTTTTAAAATATATTTTTATTTAAATAGTGATTTTAGAATTTTATAAATGTTTATTTAGTTAATTATTACGGTACATGATTTTAGCCAGGGTTGAGTTTTGAAGTACGAGACGACTAGGAATCATGGCCCGGATAGTGCAGTGGCGTGCTTTGATTAGTGTTTAGCTATGGTAGGGGAATGTCGAGCCATAAGAGTGTCCTAACTAGGAAAACCAGGCCAAGTTACGACTTAACCCGTACCGAAGATTTTAATTATTATTTAGTTATATTATTGTGTTTTCGGGAACCCGGTTGTACCGAACATGTCCAGATTAGACCCAAGTCAAAACCGAGCCCAGGTAGTCATATAGTGCGTCCAGAGACGTCCATGTAGATGCATCTGGTATATATATGCATTGGTAATTTGTTTTAATGGTTTATTATTTATTTTCATAAATAATTGTTATTTATTATATAAAGGTTATTGATATTAGATGAATTATTATTATGGAAAAACTTTTCCTAACTTATTGGAAATAATTTCTATTTACACTACAACAAAAAACCCTTTTAATAACGCTCGACAAGACGTATTGATGACGCCTGATACCTAAGCGTTATTAAAGTTCAAAATACCTTTTTTCTATGACGGTTTTGGCTAATTCTGGACTTTTTATAACGTTTATAAAACAAAACGTCATTAATATTTTAGAGCGGTGGTAAACTTGTAATATTTTTTAAGTTCAATTTTTGGCAAAATCCTTCTACAACCCGCGCGCTTCAACAAAAAATTCTCTCCCCCAATTCTGGTCGGTCTTTTCCTTCTCCTCCTTTCTCCTCCCTCCTCTCCCCCAACTCCAAAATCCTAAGAAAAGATCCAAAACCCTAACTCTAGTTCAGCAACACCCTCCTCTCCTCCTCTTCTTCTCCTTTCTTTTCCCCAACTCCAAAACCCTAACCCTAGAGTCCGTTCTCTTCAAAATTAGGGCTGCGACGGATGATGGAGGAGGTCGACTCTGACGGCGACGGCTTCATCAGCCTCGACGAGTTCATCGACCTCAACATCCTCCAGGTGGACCCCACCGCCGCCCTCGAGGACCTCCGCCACGCCTTCTCCATGTTCGACCTTGACCGCAACTGCTCCATCTCCGTCGATGAGCTCGCCAAGGTGCTGCGGAGCCTCGGCGAGGGGGGTCGGTCGCGAAGTGCAGGAAGATGATCGGATCCGAAACCAAACCCGAATCCTTTTTATCCGAGTCAATATCTACACGGTAGACAAACACAACACTCCTCCACCGCCCACTTTCTTCCGAGCCAACGACGACGACGAAGAAGAAAAATTAGGGCTAGGGTTTCGAAAGAGAGAGAGAGAGAGGCTCTTCTCCTCCAATGGCTCTGCGAGCGTTCTACAACGAGGTCAAGGGACTGAGGGTCCGGGAGCTTCCGTCGCACCTGAAGCTTAAGCTGAGCTGAGCTGGGACAACGTCAAGAAGACGGTCGATCGGGGCATCGACCGCTACATCGAAAAGTACATCGAGACCAGCTCCGTCGAGCCCCTCTTCCACGTCTGCATCGGAGGGATGATCTTCTCTTACCTTGTCGCCCTCCCGGAGGAGCGCCGCCACCTCGAGCACCAGCAGCACGCTGCCGCCGGTCACCACTGATCAGGTGATATTCCCTCCGATCCGAATCTCTACCCCCTTAAAGATCTGATCTTTAGTTTTCCTGAAATGATCTAAGTTTTGCTCGCGATCTGTAGGTAGGGTTTGGCGAAATCCTTAAGTAAACAGTACTAAACTTAATGGCAGTTGTTTTGGTTGCGAAATAGGTTCAGTTTGCTTGTGTGAGTTCGAATGTATACAAGTCCTTTGTCTTTGGAATGGGGAAATCTGGGTAATCTATAGATATTGGATTTGGGCATAACTACTGAACGATTCTTCCTGCACTTCGCGACCGGGGGCGGCAGCGGCCATTGATTCTGGATCTCGGATTGGTTGGTGATCGAACCAAAAAAATTCTTTTAATTTTCTTCCGATTAATTATCGTTCTATTTTTTGCGGATTCTTTTCGTGGTGCTTGCTATGTAGGCATCACTTGATCAATTAATTACTCGATTACAGAAGAAAACCATGATAATTTGTACAAAATCAGACGATGATGATGATGACCCATCAGATCTACAATGGAATTTGATAATTCACTAATTCTTTAGCTATATTTGAGAAATATTAAATTTCGTTCAGATTTGGTTGGTGATACGAAGATATTTCAATTATTGGTTATTATTATTATTTTTAATGTTGATTTATTGAACTTTCTCCAGAACTCGATATTGGTTGGTGATACTGAGGATATACATTAAAGACTGAATGTACATCGCAAATGGTTTTTTTTTACATCTCGGTAACCAAATTACCATTGTGATAACCTGCTAGGCCTCACAATTTTTGGTCTGGGTGCAGGAATGTATTCCTTCAGAAGCTACCACAACAGAGTTGCTCCAACAGTTTACTATGTTCGTTTTACAAATCAGACGAGGCCAGACTCCTGAAGCATTAGTTGATCCACTTCTCCAGAGGGCAAGATGCAGGATTGCGCGACCCTTGCTGATTGTAACAAAGATGGTGTGCCACCAAAGTTGTCTGGACACGCCACCAGCAACAGCAGAACACCAGCTACGTACCAGCAGAGGAAGGAGTCGCCTTGACTAGGTGAATAATCTCACACGCGTGTAGTTATGGGTGTCCGACACAAGGTGCATACTGACAATGTTGCACCATACTCTTCGCAGGTTTTCACAAGAGAAGGAAAAAAAACAAAGAATCTGATAGACATTATTGTCAACGCGAGAAATTATTGCTTCAAGGAAGAGTTAGAATTTCTCCTCGAGGATGATGCAGAAATGAAAGAAATGGTGATCGTTTATCAATTGTTTTTCTTGTTCTTGAGAGGTTGGAAGAACTTACCAGTTACCAATCATTCTTTACTAATGGGGTAACATATCATAGGGCCTGTTTGGATCAATAAAAGGTAGGAGAAAGTGTGAAATGTTGGATATAGTTCTTTGCATATGCACCCGAAACTGAGTACCAAAAGTGTTTGGTTGACACTACTATGCGATGGTGCGAGGTGTTGCATTGTCTTACTTTTGTTCTCTTGTTTATTGTAATTCTACCTAGTGCAGGAGAACAATATCGAGTTCTGGAGAAAGTTCGTTGCTGAGTACTTTGCACCAAATGCCAGGAAGAGATGGTGCGTTTCTCAGTATGGGAATGGGCGACAAACTACTGGCATTTTCCTTCAGGTATGCTTGGATACTGATAGGAGCTTATCAAACTTTTTGTTGCCATTGTTGGTCTATATCGGGTGTTGTTGATTGTGTCCCTCTCATATTACCACGAAATTTGTGCTTGAAAGATTTGATAGAAATCCTACAATCGGTCTGGTTCATTACAAGTTTCAAAGCTTAATAAATATGCAATTTTTAGGATGTATGGCACTGCGAAATATGCAACCATAAGCCTGGCCGTGGATTTGGTACGTGTTATCCTCGTTCCCATCACCATCAACGTTATTCATTTATATTCTCAGCAAAATGGATATATTCTTAGCAAAATGATGATGATAATTGCTTATTCTTGAATCTATATCACACAAAGGGTCTCAACAACCAAACCATAGTTCCCCATGAAATTTCTAACCATGTGACATCCTCCATTTTATTAAGCTTTACTAGTACTGTCACGTATCAACTTTACCTTAAGCTTTGCTTTGTGATTATCATATTGTTGACATGATTATACTAACCACTGTCAACTTCCTATATTATAATCACGTATTTTTGCTACTAAATGTTGGCTAAATCTGCTGTGCACACGTCTGTGCATGTAGTATTCTGCAGGCCTTTTTCATGGTACCATTTAGATGTACTTGTTGATTTAAGATGGTCATATTACTAGATATTGCTCTTTGTATCTGCCTTTCTTTAGTTATACTTATTGAATTTTGTGAACTGATTTCTTTCACCTGGGCCCATAGCAATTGGTTGCCTACACATCAATTTTGATTTTTTTTTTGTAACAGAATCACCTCTCACAATTATTGTAGTCATACCTCTTTGGGAATAAAGGGAAGTGAACCCCTCCAAACAACCCCTTGGGTGCCCAAGTGTAGTATGCCACCAAGACTAGGCTCTTTTTATCTTGAACCTTGTACCATTCATCAAGTTTCTCCCATTGCATTCTTATGATTGTAATATATATCACAGGAGAAGTCATACTATGCACTGGCAGCTTTCTGTGAGGATATGGGAGATGAGATCCTTCCTTATCTTGATCTCCTGATGGGGAGATTAATTATTGCACTCCAAACTAGTCCTCGAAATCTGCAAGAAACTTGCATGGTACTTCTGCTTCTTTTGTCTTTCTCTGTAGAAATCTATAGCAGAATTATTTTCTTCTTTATTACAACCCTTCTTTTCGACTTGATGCAGTCTGCAATAGGCTCGGTAGCAGCTGCTGCGGAGCAGGCTTTTCTTCCTTATGCTGAGAAGGTACTTGAGATGATGAAAAGCTTTTGGTGCTTACAAATGATGAGGACCTGGTCTCCGTGTTTTTATCTTTTTCAGGGATTTGCTACACGTGATGTTGACAGTTTTGATGTGCTCAAGTTGAAGCCAAAGTAATTACTTGTTTGTAAATATATGTATTTGGATACCCTATTTTGAGATAATGTAATGAAGATGGTGATATAATATTTCGATGTTTTCTTGTGAATATACTTCAATGTGGTTGTTTTAAAATTGAATTGAGAAGTTTTTGGAAAGTAATATATAATGTGCAGTATTAAGCATTATAAATGTGATGAGTTTCAGTAATATTGAGTGTTATAAATGTTCTCCATTGAGCTTATACAGATATCTATTCATAACGCTTTCAAAATGTCCTGAATTGTGCACTATATATTAACTATTCATAACGCTTTTATAGAAACTATTAATGACGGTTATTTTATGACGCTTTTAAAAAATATTTATAACACCCGTTTTCATAACGGTTGCTGTGGAAAAAAAAACGTCATGGTTCGTCATTAATAACGCTTTTTAACCGTCATTAAAAGGGTTTTTTGTTGTAGTGGCTACCAAATTACAAGTCACAGAGCCAACAAACAGCTGGGCTTATGCCCATTACAATTTACATAAATTGAAATAAGACGAAACGGTCGTTAGTTCTAAAACTTCCAATAATTTAATTATGAGTAAAATAAATAATAATAAAAATAAGTTAAATATTTAATGAGACTCAGATATGGTCCAATCGTCATATAGGCTAATGCCTCAACGTCCGGGCGTAGCCGGTTTCGTTTGCACTTAGCCAGTGCCCATTGACCAATACGGTCGTCGCCCAAAATCCAAAATATTAATATTTTTCCGAAATCCATTTAAAAATCATTTTTAAAATATAATTAAATTTTACGGAAAATCCGGCAGCATTTCCTCCATTTTTGGTCAACCCAAAAACTGGAAAAGTGTGCCAATATTTTTCTGCAAATCCCAAACTAGGGAATCCCAAAATATATATATATCAAAATAACCACAACTATTTCCTAAATTAATTCGGAACGACCCGAAACGGATTCGGAACTCCCGAAACCAACCCAAAAACCACAGCAAAATTCGGAAATATATCCGAAACAAATTATCCAGAAAACCATTTCCGAACGTTCCGAAACTACGACGTCGCTAAAAACCGAATTCCCGGGAGGGAATCGGGGACCAATCTCATCACAGACCAAAAGAAAATGGGACGGAACAGGGGTTATACCTTGGGTTGCTCGGCTAGAGCTCTCAGATGCAAAATTATATAAATAAAGGGATCCGAATTGCAACGTAAACCCGAGACTCTGCTGGACAGGAGCTGGAAAAGCTCGAGACAGCGCTGGACTCGGATCCGCGGAACTGCGGGTCACCGGGAAGTGGGACAGACTTGAAGTCCGGCTAGGACACGCCCGAACTCGGGAAAACCAGGGAGAATGCGGGGTGGTTCGCTGGCACGGCGAAGCTCGGCACTGGCCGGGAGGGGTGGCCACGGGCGAAGGTGGCCCGCCGGGAAACGCGCGCACGGGGCGCGGGGAGGCGCCGCTGGGGCCGGGCTGCGGTGGCGCGCCGGGGGCCGGGGGTCCGGGGCACAGCGATGGGTGTCGGGGCCGATGGGAGCTCGGCGGGGGCGTCGGGGTGCTTGGGTCAGGGGAGCTCGGGATGCTCGGGAGAGGGTGCTGGAGGGGTTTGGGGGAGATGGATTGAGTGGAGAGTGAAGAGGTATGCTGCTCTTGTGAGGGGGAGAATAGATTATTAGAGGGGAGTTGGTAGTGTTGCTCTTGAGAGGTGGTGAAATAAGTAGGGGAGTGGGAGTTGAGGGAAAGGTGCTGTGGTGTGGAGTTCGTGGGGGAAATGTGATGATATAAGTAGAGAAGTGTTTGCATTGTGTGGGGGAGAGTGATCCAAGCTCGAGAGAAAAGGGGGAAAAAGCCTGGTCGTGGAGACCAGGCCAAAGTGTCATTATATTTATTTATTATTATTTTTTTTAAAGAAAGAACTCAGAATTTTAATTAAAAGAGATGGGTTCCAAAACGGGTCTAGGTTCGGGAATCGGGTCCGGGCTCGGGTCAGGTCAGCAAACAAAATCCAACTTTAATTTTGAAATTAATTTTTTAAAAACTCATAAATAATACTAATAATAATAATATCAATATTATAATATTAATATTAATTCACAAAACAAAACTGGGTTTCACAATCTTTCCTCCTTAGAAAATTTCGTCCTCGAAATTAAAGGCAGGGTTAGGGGTTACCTTAAGTCTCAAACAAGTACGGGTACTGCACCCATAACTCAGGTCTAACAATAAGAATTTCCAAGGCAGTCGTGGATGAGACGGTTTAGGGACAAGTTTCATTTATGATATCATCCATGCAGAAAATACAAAGGCGAACCAAAGTACACGAGGTTGATCAGACCATCATGCACCGGTCCTGATTAGACAATATATTAGTGAGTGCACCCAATAAAATACTGTCATGATCAAGCTTGATAAAAAAATAGCTTGCAAAACTAGGCTAACTTAGCAGCATCAGACAAGTTTAGAACGAAAAGATAGGAGTTATGTGATGGCTCAAATTCTGATCTTCTTCTCACCTCTACGCTTACAACTGGTTTCTCTGGCACTGAAAGGTTGAGTCCACTCTTCAGCTCTGAATTATCCAAAATATGACTCGGATCCGGGATGTAGCGTCTGAGCTGTGATACGTAGAAGACGTTGTGGCCGCCTTCTAGACTTGGGGGTAGAGCAACCTGATAAGCCACTTCTCCAATCCTGCTGAGTACTTCAATAGGACCAATATACCTGGGGCTTAACTTTCCTGCTCTGTCAAAACGGATGTGTCACGACCCGTACCCGCTAAAAGGGCACGTGACGTGACAACGCCCAGCCCTCACCGAAAAATCGGCGTAGAACGCTGTAGATTCTTCTACTCTAAATAGTTTATATGTATAACAAAAACCTGTCGAGAATATGGTCAACTCCGAACAGAGGACAAGCAATGAATATATATATATGAGTACTCAATCACGACTCTAAGATAACAAAGTAAAGACTGAAAGATAAAGACAACAAGACGATA
>JANAVB010023592.1:42500-57572 GCA_029216955.1 Iris pallida
CTGATGACCCTCAGAGCTCATCCTCAAACTGAGCTGTCCTGACCCTGTCTATCAGCTCCGACTGCACCTGCAGACCCCACATCTGTGCCTCGAACCCAGGAACTATCACCTCTATGCCCAAGCTCTCCAGATCAGCCAGAAGGTGACGATCCATCGTCAAACACATGGCCACGGGATACCTGCTCAGAGCATTCGTGACCACGTTGGCCTTTCCTGGATGGTACTGTAAGGATATATCAAAATCCTTCATCAGCTCTAACCATCGCCTCTGCCTCATATTCAGCTCCTTCTGGGTAAACACGTACTTCAAGCTCTTGTGGTCAGTATAGATCTCCACACGCTCTCCGTACAGATAGTGTTTCCACAGCTTCAAAGCAAAGATGACCACTGCCAGCTCCAGATCGTGGGTAGGGTAATTCCTCTCATGAGGACGTAACTGCCTAGATGCATAGGCAATAACCTTCCCGTGCTGCTGAAGCGCACAACCCAAATCCCGTCCTGAAGCATCACTGTAGATCGTATAACCACCAGATCCAGATGGCAGCGTCAAGATAGGAGCTGTAGTCAACCTCGCCTTCAGCTCCTCGAAGGCGGCCTGGCACTCATCGGACCAAACAAACTCCTCGTCCTTCCTGGTAAGGCGGGTCATCGGCTGGGCAATCCTGGAAAAGTCCTGCACGAACCTCCGGTAATAACCTGCCAGACCCAGAAAACTTCGAACCTCTGCTACTGAGCTCGGCGTCGACCAGGACTCCACCGCAGAAATCTTCTTCGGATCCACTGAAATCCCTTCGCCAGAGACAACATGGCCTAGGAACTCCACGCGATCCAAGAAAAACTCGTACTTGGACAGCTTCCTATACAGCTGATCCCTCCTGAGAGTGTCCAACACAATCCTCAGGTGCTTCTCGTACTCCTCTGGTGTCTTCGAATAGATGAAGATGTCATCAATGAAGACCACCACGAACGTGTCAAGGTACTGATGAAATACCTTGTTCATCAAGTTCATGAATACCGCCGGGGCGTTGGTCAACCCAAACGGCATGACGGTATAATCATACTGGCCATAGCGAGTCCGAAAGGCAGTCTTCGGAATGTCATCCCGCTTCACCTTCAGCTGATGGTACCCGGTGCGTAAGTCGATCTTCGAGAACACTCTCGCCCCGCTCAACTGGTCGAACAAGTCATCAATCCTTGGCAAAGGATACTTGTTCTTAATGGTAAGGTTGTTGAGTGCCCTGTAATCAATACACAGACGTACCGTACCATCCTTCTTGGGGACAAAAAGAACTGGCGCGCCCCAAGGTGAAGAGCTAGATCGAATAAAGCCTTTGTCCTCCAGCTCGTCGACCTGCTTCTTCAGCTCCGCTAACTCGCTATTGTTGATTCTATAGACGTGCTGGGAGATAGGCTCAGCGCCCGGCACTAGGTCTATAGAAAACTCAACATCACGATCTGGCGGCATCCTGGGCAGCTCCTCGGGAAAGACATCCAAGAACTCAGCAATAAGTGGATGTGGCAACACCGGCCCCGCCAACAATGCTCTGCAGAATCCATCTCCATCCTCCACTGTACCCCAGGTGAACTCATACTTCGGCTCTCCCGACGGCCTAAACAGAATCCTGCCCCCTCTGCAGTCGATGCTAGCGTGGTGCGTGCTCAACCAATCTATACCGAGTACCACATCGTAACTCGGAAGTGGCATTACGAGCAAACACACACTCAGCTCCCGGCCTCTCAAAGAAACTCTCTGCCCCTTGCAAACATTATTAACTAGGATGATGTCATTCCCAGTCATAATCTTGGAAGTCCTACCAAGATACTCAGCAATGATATTGTGCCTAAGTGTAAAAGAAACTGACACAAAACTGTGCGTAGCACCTGAATCAAACAATGCTAAGGCAGGAAAAGAATCAAGAAGAACCGAACCTGCAACTACATCTGCGACTGGCTCGATCTCCTCGGCCGCAAGAGCAAAGGCTCTACCCTGACCACCCCGCTGCTGGTGGTGTTGAACAAACCGCTGCTGGGTCGGAAGGGGACCCCTCTGCTGCACTGCAGAAACTCTTGCTGGTGCCCTCTGAGCTGTACCAGTAACACGAAGGTTCACTGGACACTCCCTCAACTGATGGCCTGCTCCGCCGCAAAAGATACACACTCCTAGCCTCTTCCGGCAAACCTCTCAGACGTGACCAGGCTTCTTGCAGAAGTGACAAGGAGCCCCATGCTGTGCCTGCCTCGGCTGGGTGTGCTGCACCTGCTGCTGAACTGGTGCTCTGGCCTGTACCTGCGGCTGGTGATGCTGGAAAGAACGATGCTGAAGCTGAGGGCGCTTAGCAGCCCCTGCGCTGCTAGTAGCCCCCGAGAAATGATCACGCTCCCTCTTGGGCTTCAAGCCCCACTCCCGCTCTACCTTACGGGCCTCCGCATAGATCTGGGTATATGTCTCATAGAAGGAGGGAATGAGGTGCTTGATATCCCAAGCGAGTCCCTCCCTGAACCGGCTCGCCCTGATCTCCGGGTCTCGAACCATGTACTCTGCGTATCGGCTCAGACGGCCGAACTCTGCGGCGTACTCCTCCACAGATAGACTGTCCTGCTGCAGATCCTAGAACTGTCGCACCAGGTCAATCTTATCCGTGGGGGAAAAGAACTTCTTCTTGAGGAGGAGCTTGAACTCTACCCAAGTATGGCCCTCTCCAGCTAGGGCTGGCTCATTTCTGAACCAGGTGCGCGTAATGTCTAGCAGCTGCAAATCTACCGCCTCGACCTTCAGGTCGTCTGCCAGGCGGGAGGCCCTCAACTGCCGTTCGATATCCTCGAGCCAATCATCTGCATAGACCACACCCTCGGTCCCGCTAAAATCATGGGGCCCGAGCTTCTTGAAGTCCTGGATATCTCCGTACCTCGGTCGCGTCCCCGGATGAGGAGCCCTCTGCTCCACGGCTGTAAGGGCCAACTGATGGGCATCCTCCATGCCCTGACGCATCGCGTCTGTCTGCCTCTGCTGAGCCTCGGCCTGGGCGCTCTGAGTCTCCAGCATCTGCTGGAGGAAGGTAAGCATCTACCCCATATCTGTAGGCAGAGGAAGTGGAGGTGGAAGTACGTCTGCAACTGGCGGAGGAATCCGCTGCGCAGGAGGAGGAAGAGCACCCCCGACAGCTCTCGACACTACGAAAAGAGCACCCGCAACCCCAAGGACTGTCATCGAGGTAGCTGGAGGTGTACCTCCGAGAGCCCCAACAGAAATCCCATCTGTAGGGGAAGTGACCGGAGCCTGCCCGCCAGAGGTGGCAGACCTCTCCGTCTCCCCGTGCTCCTCGCCAGGAGAATGAGTCATCACTATCCTGAAGACAAATTGAAAAGAAGATATCAATATGGCACATGAAGGCAATATCAAAGGAGGACAGCTAGAATGCAGTAAATCAATATCAAAGACGGTAAACAAGATAAGCAAAAAAAGATCCTACTGTGATTGAGCACTCTTAACCTACTACCTCCTATATGTAACACAGGCTCGTAGTCAACACTCTAAGACGAGTGCCGCCACGACATCACACTAATCGCGACTTCAGGACCTGCATGGGCCACCACTAAAACGTGTCACGACCCGCACCCGCTAAAAGGGCACGTGACACGACAACGCCCAGCCCTCACCGAAAAATTGGCGTGGAACGCTGTAGATTCTTCTACTCTAAACAGTTTATATATATAACAAAAACCTGTCGAGAATATGGTCAACTCCGAACGGAGGACAAGCAATGAATATATATATGAGTACTCAATCACGACTCTAAGATCACAAAGTAAAGACTGAAAGATAAAGACAACAAGACGATAATAAAATAATAACCTGTCAAGTCCAACACAAGAATATATACAAGTCCAAGTCTCTAATACAGTCCATAATAATAACAGTCTCAAAAGTAGCTGGAGACAAAGTCCAGTACAAAAGACCTACTCTAACTAAGCAAGTGGTAAGGTCTCGTCAGGCGGAGCTAAGCCCTGCTGGACTAACCAAGTCTACGCCCACTACGTCATCCGGACCGTAGTAGGTAGAATAGTCTCCCTCGTCAGCATCTGTAATATTTGTCAACATATCCTGTCAGGATGGAACGAGTACAATCTACTAACAACAGTTCACAAGATATGACAAAAGCAATATGACAGTAAATAGAGAGTATATACAAGAAAATCATGGAATATACATGTGAGTATCATGGCAAGATAAGCTGTAAAACTAGAGCTAGAACAAGGCAAGTAAACTGATCATGGCATGTACAGGAATCAAGAATCATATCTCTAGGTGTGTGAGTACTAGCTACAATATGTGGCCGGCTTGGGAACTTGCACAAATAGTAACCGGCCTGGCTAATCATACGTGGGGTGTATGATCAACACTCACAATCAATAGGTGCACAATGGGTGCACAACACAATAGGCTTTGACCACATATCTACACTAATACTCTCCGCCCCCGACTAGTAGAGTGGATCCAAGCAAGACATGTTATGACAGATTCTACGAGAAGGGAGCAAGTCTTCTCGAGAATCGGTGTCCATATATTGCACAAGAACTACAAGGGAGCTTGCACAAGATATACCAAGATAACGAGGAATAACATCTCATGTCGGGATCCATGAATACCAATCCGTGTGACCAATGTGTCGAGAACAAGCATATCTACACTAATTACATGAATTATAACAATCATCGTAAATTAGAAAAGTGTCAGAGAATGTACTCGCCTGAAATATAATATGGTATGTCAACCGAAGCAAATGCAGCGTCTCGAGGACCTATAGAGAACAAGACGTATCAATACTCTGTTTAGGAATTAAAGTCAAGACAATTTAAATCCTATTTAGTCATTCTAGGTCAAGACACGTCAAACTAGACTGTACGAGGTCAACCTAAGTCATATTAGGTCTAACTGGGTCATACTGGGTCAATGCAAGTCAAACGGAATTAATCTAGGTCAATTTGAGTCAACAGTTAACTTTTGGTCAACCGGTCACCTAGGTCAATGGTGACTAATAGTTGACTTTCGGTCAACTACACAAGTCTAATGAAATTTGGGACTAAATTGGGTAAAGTGTTGACCCATAGTTGACTTTTGGTCTAAAAAGTCAACCGTGGTCAACCGGGGTCAAGACTAGGTCTAGACGGCTATTTCTATTCATTACCAACCTCTACAACCCATATCCAAGTCCATCTTGGACTTCGAAACTCAAAACTTGGCCGTAGGCCAATATCCTATTTTACCTTTTCTAAGGTAAAATTCTAGCCTAGGTGGAAACCTAATTAGCCTACCTACGCTTGTTATTTTAACCCGAGCTCCCTAGGGTAGTAAGGTACTAGCCTATAGATATATTACCTACCAAAATACTGAAGTAAAGTGGACGTTTAGTCCATGATACGGCCCGTTGCCAAAATCTTGAATATTTTAAGATACACACGGATACGGCGCGATACCGGCGTCCTACGACCCCGATTTCCACTCGGGAGCCTACCCGCTCACGTATTCTAACTCCAAGCCAAGTTTCATCGCGTTCCGATACTCCGGGCTCAAATTCGCTCTCTAACTCGATTTCTCCTAAAAACTCCTTCTATCTCTCACTCTAATTTCTCTTCTAATTTCTTCTTCTAACTTCTTCTTCCCTTTCTACTTCTTCTCCTCTTTACTACTTTCTATTCTCCTTTCCTATTCTCTTCTTATCTTCTCCTCATTCCTTTCCTAACTTCTTCTAATTCTTCCTTCCACTTCTCTTCAAATCTTCTCATTTCCCTTCTTTCCTCCTACCCTTTCTTCTTCTAATTCTTCCTAAACTTCTTCTAATTCTTCCTTCTATTCTCTCTAATTTCTCTATGTATCTATCTATATATATACATATATATATATATATATATATATATATATATATATATATATATATATATATATATATACATACATATATATATATAATGGGGGGGTCAATGGGGTAAAAGGCAATGGAGGGGGGGTTTAGGCTGCTCAGACCTGCTGCTGCTACAGCTCCTACTGCACATGCTGCTGCTACTGCTGCAATCCTGCTGCTGCTGCAGCTCCTATTCTTCTTCATTCTCTTCTTCTTCCTTCCGTTCTTCCTCTACTCTCTCTCTCTATATATCTATATCTATATATATATATATATATATATATATATATATATATATATATATATATATATATATAATATATATATATATGTATCTATCTATATTTTTTTTATATATCTATATACACATATATATAATCTAAATCCATATATCTATCTCTACAAACACACACTCCTCTATATACATATATATATATACCACACACACACACACACCACACATAATATATATATATATATATATATATATATATATATATATATATATATATATATATATATATATATATTTCCTCTATATACATATATATACACACACACACATATATATATATATATAAACACACACACACATATATATATAAATACATACACACCTCACACTCTCACACACTCACACTCTCACACCACTCTCATGACACAAACACCACCACCACTATTCTCTACACACACACACAAATACATATATACAAATACCACATATATATATATATACATATATATTCTGCTACTGCAGCTGCTACAGCTGCTGCTACTGCTGCAACCTGCTGCTGCTACAGCTCCTACTGCACATGCTGCTGCTACTGCTGCAATCCTGCTGCTGCTGCAGCTCCTATTCTTCTTCATTCTCTTCTTCTTCCTTCCGTTCTTCCTCTACTCTCTCTCTCTCTCTCTCTCTCTCTCTCTATATATATATATATATATATATATATATATATATATATATATATATATATATATATATATATAATCTAAATCCATATATCTATCTCTACAAACACACACTCCTCTATATACATATATATACACACACATATATATATATATATATAAACACACACACACATATATATATATAAATACATACACACACACCCTCTCACACCACTCTCATGACACAAACACCACCACCACTATTCTCTACACACACACACAAATACATATATACAAATACCATATATATATATATATATATATATATATATATATATATATATATATATATATATATATATATATATATATATATATATATATATATATACCACTTAATATATAAATAACCCCAAAATAAAACCTTAACCTAGATTATTAGGAAACCTACAATTTTCTATGGGCAAAGTGTAGAGAATTTACTTCTCATCATTTGTTGTGAAAGCAATAAATGGAAAAGGAGAATTAATGAGGAATTAAAATCATACCTAGAATGGGTTCTTGGGAGAGAGAGAGAGCTTTGAAAGAAGAAATGAATGTTGAGGGAGAGAGAGAGAGTTTGCTTAGAGGAGAAGAAAAGGGGGGGGGGGGTTCTCCTTTGTGGCCGGCCAAAGGGGGGTTATTGGGTTTGGGTAAGATCCAATAACCCTCCAACCCAATAGATCAAGTTGGGTTCGGTTTGGTTCGGTTTAACCCTAACTAACTAAATTAGCCTCTATAATGACTAATTAAGCCATGGAAGTTGGGTTAATGATTTCTAGCCTAATTATGATGGCATGTGGGCTAAGCCCAGCTAGTATGTGGGTCCCACTAGGGTCCAGGCTACCCGGGTCTCCAATTTGAGTCCGAATTGGATAAAATCCAAACCAAACCAAATAAATCCCAAAAAATCACATAAAATAAATAAAAATTCCTAAAAATTATAAAACTTGAAAAATGACAAAAATACCCCTAATTTGAAAACTAGGGGTGACAGGATGGTTCCTCTGATCGGAGAGATCTTCACAAACACACTGTCGCCTTCTTCAAACTCCAAAGGCCGTCGGCTGCTATCGGCCCAATGCTTTTTTCTGTCATGGGCAATCCTGAGCTTGTCTCTGATCATTCTCACCTTCTCTGCTGCATCGGTCACCATCTCAGGTCCAAGCAATACTCGTTCTTCGCGTCCCAAGCAAGTGGAGTGCGGCAACGACGTCCATAGAGTGCTTCGAACGGTGTCATACCGATGCTAGCTTGGTAGCTGTTATTGTAAGAGAACTCTACCAAGTGCAAATGGTCTTCCTAAGACCCTCCAAATTCTAAGATACAGGATCTCAGCATGTCTTCTAGCGTCTGGATTGTTCTCTCTGATTGCCCGTCAGTCTGAGGATGGTAGGCGGTGCTGAACTTCAGTTGTGTTCCCAAGCTGTCATGCAAACTCTTCCAAAAATGAGATGTAAATCTAGTATCTCTGTCAGATACGATACTTAGCGGAACTCCATGAATCCGGTAGATGTGCCGCATGTACAGTGCTGCCAACTTCTCGGTGGATAAACCAACCTTGAAGGGGATAAAGTGAGCTGACTTCGTCAGTCGGTCTATGATAACCCAAATGGTATCCTTCCTTTCTTGGGATCGAGGCAGTCCCGACACGAAATCCATTGTTATGTGCTCCCATTTTCACGGAATGTCAAGCGGCTGCAATAGTCCTGCTGGTCTCTGTCTACTAGCTTTTACTTGCTGACAAATTAAATATCTTGCCACATACCTGGATACGTCCTTCTTCATTTCGTACCACCACACTATAGTTCGTATATCCCGATATATTTTGTTGGCTCCAGGATGTATGGAATACTGCGACTGGTGCGTTTCTTGCATCAGCTCGTTCCTCAGTTTGCTAATTGGTATGCAAAGTCTCGTACCATTCTTCAGTGCTCCATCGCTGGCGATTGAGAATCCTTCAAGTGTTCCTGCCAGCACTTGATTTTTGAGTTTGCAAAGTGTCTCGTCTTGGAATTGTGCCTCCTTGACTCTGTCCATCAGACTTGAACGCACTTGCAACTGCATCAATGATGATTCAGCTCCTGGTACGATGGCTTCTCTTCCCAGTTTCTTCATCTCTTCTTCAGGCAGTACAATCTCTAATCTAAGCTTCTCCATGTCCTCCAGCAAATGACGCTCCTTGTCAAGAACATTGCCATCGGGTATCGACTAAGTGCATCTGCAACAACATTAGCCTTATCCGGATGATACTGCAGGTTGATGTCAAAGTCCTTCATCAGCTCCAGCCATCGTCTCTGTCTCATGTTCATCTCCTTCTGAGTGAAAACATATTTCAAACTTTTGTAAATATTTCTACTCTCTCTCCATAAAGGAAATGCTTCCATAGCTTCAATGCAAATATCACTGCTGTAAGCTCCAGATCATGTGTGGGATAGTTCTTCTCATGAGTCCATAATTGCCTAGATGCGTAAGCAATTACTTTCCCGTGTTGTTGAAGAACGCAGCCCAATCCCTTACCGAAAGCATCACTATAGATTGAGAAACCGCCGGTACCTGCGGGTAGCGCAAGTATCGGCGCCGTTGTGAGCTTCTTCTTCAGTTCCTCAAAAGCTGACTGGCAAGCTTCAGACCAAATGAATTCCTCATTCTTCCTGGTGAGCTTCGTCATTGGTTCAGCAATCGAGAAATCCTTCACGAACTTCCGGTAGTAGCCAGCCAAACCCAAAAAGCTTCTGATTTCTGCAACCGAACTTGGTGCAGTCCACTTCTCAATAGCAGCTATCTTCTTTGGATCCACCGAAATTCCTTTTCCTGTGACAACATGGCCCAAAAATTCTACTTTGTCTAAAAAGAATTCGTATTTGGATAGCTTACCATATAGCTTCTCCTTCCTCAAGGTGCTCAGCACTTTCCTCAGGTGCTCTTCACGCTCCTCTTCCGTCTTTGATAGATCAGAATGTCATCGATGAAGTCTACGACAATTGATCTAGGTATTCATGGAAAACCTTGTTCATAAGGTTCATGAATACCGCAGAAGCATTCGTCAGTCCAAACAGCATGACCAAGAATTCAAATTGCCCATACTTGGTGTTGAATACCGTCTTGGGAATATCTTCATTCCTGACCCTGATCTGATGGTAGCCAGATCTAAGATCAATCTTCGAAAACACCATGGCTCCGCTCAATTGATCAAATAGTTCATCGATCCAGGGCAAAGGGTACTTGTTCTTGATGGTGATATTGTTCAGTGTCCGGTAATCGATGCACATCCGTACTGTTCCATCCTTCTTGTGCACTAACAAGACAGACGCTCCCTAGGATGAAGTTCCATCCTGGATAAATTCTAGAGCCTTCATTGATCTGGTCCTTCATCTTCTTGGCCTCCTTCGGGTTGACTCTATAGTGTCCCTTTTTGAAATAGGGAAAGAGCCGGGGACTTGGTCAATGGTGATTTCTATGTCTAGTGTCACTCCTCGTTCCCAGAATGCGTATTTTAATACGTATATTGCTTGAACGTAATTATTTAATATTTATCATGTATTATCCTGTATTTAAATTCCTATAATTCGTTATCTGTATTTATCATATTTTATATTAATTAATTATCTGCTCTTTAAATTTTTATGTTAATTAATTAGCTGCTCTATAATTTTCATGCTAATTAATTTCCTGCAATTTTATTTTGCATTTTATTTCCTGTAATTTTATTTTTGCATTTTATTTCCTGCAATTTTATTACTGTATTTTATTTCCTGTAATTTTATTTTTTTTGCTTTTTACCTCTTTGCCTTGCTTCCGGGTTGGCCTTGGATGAGCCCCCTTAAACCCGGCCCATTAGCTCCCACCTACCACCCCCTTTGCTATTTAAGGCTCCTATCTCATTCTCTCTCTTCATTACTCATTCTCACCATTACTTCTTCTTCCTCTCATCACTCTCTACCTACCAGCAGCAGGAGAAGGCAAGTGAAATCTTGCTTCTCCATCATCCATTCTTATGGATCATTACTCTTCCTCTCATGATCCTGAGAGAGTTTAGTGCTTGGCATTTTTGGTTTCTGTGGCTTGTTTTCTCTAGATCTAAGTTTGTGTATTCGGCTGTTCATGGGTTTTGGTCCACCAACTTAGCGTGTATTTTTGGCACTGGAACGAAGGCTCCATAGGACTTGGAGTTCGGAAGATGTCACGCACACGTTCTTACGTGCTCGCGTAAAACATCAGCCCAGTCACGCACACGTTCTTACGTGTCAGCGTGTATTTTAGTCACGCTAACGTTCTCAGGAGCGTGCGTGTATTTTTAAGTCACGCTAACGTTCTCAGGAGTGTGCGTGTAGTTTTAGTCACGCTAACGTTCTCAGGAGCGTGCGTGTATTTTTAGTCACGCTAACGTTCTCAGGAGCGTGCGTGTATTTTTAGTCACGCACACGTTCTTACGTGTCAGCGTGTATTTTTAGTCACGCACACGCCTGTACGTGTCTGCGTGGATTTTGAGTCACGCTCACGTCTTTGCGTGCGTACGTGGATTTTTAGTTACGATCACGCTGTACTTGCGTGCGTGACTTTTTATGCCACACTATGCGTGCGTAGATTTCTCATCACGCTTTTTCACGCTCATGCTTGCCAGCGTGAATCACGCTTCACGCTCACGCTGTGCGTGCCAGCATGAACCACTTTTCACGCTCACACTAGACTTGGCGTGACTTTTGGCCTTAGCTTAGACTTGTCAGCGTGACTTTCTTGACCTGGGTGTTTTAATTGTCCTATAATTATTCATTTAATGATGGCATGATAATTCTTCTATTATATCCTTACGCCTTTTTGCATGAACTTGATAAATCATGATATGATAATATTGTTAATACAGATTGTTATGTGGAATGTGTCATATGTCTTGATTGATCCATGGATACCCAGTATGACTAGAACTTAACTCTGAGGAGTTATAGACTCGACCCCATTTAATGCTAATTGACTTTCATGCCTTGTCACCATTGATAATGATTGTGACATTGACTAATAATTGATCATGCGTTCCTAGTTGGAACTAAGAGACTGGCTAGTCGTCTTATTGAATGAAATGAATGAGACACGTTCATGTAATGAACTATTGCAATCGACTGGCTGATCCCGAATATTGACATGCAGGCACATGCAGGCTTCAAATTATTTATTTATTTAATTATTTTTACAAAAACAGCATGTGTACTTATGGTCAAGGCATGATTACTCCGTGGTTAGATTTGATTGTTGCATCACGCTATGTAAAACCTACAACCTAGCCGCACGGGTATAGTTGTAGAGTTACGCATATCGTACCCCGTACGGAAGTACTCATTTGAATGACCATGATCCACGGCATGGAACTTCGCTCAACGTAGGGACTATTAAGTTAAATAAAATAATGATGGCATAGAGAGAATGGATTCCCGAGTTCTTACATGGCAGCCTCCTTGGGACTAGTAGTACCTGACGGGCCGGCTGGTTCCCACAGATATTATAAATCTGTCACACGGGCAGGGAACAGTATCTGCTTATATTATTATTGTACATGCTATATTAACGACGGGCGTCCCGCTGGGACTCGTCTAAATACACGATTGGCGCAATTGATTGACTGGTTAGACTAGCCTTGCTTGCACATAGTAAGAACTGAGGAATCTTTATTACATTATTCCAGGATAACTAATAACAAGCCGTAGTAGTTGATTGGCCATTCAAGATGATTTGTTTGTGTATTGCACTACTCTGTTACCTAAATAGGATGATCAGAATGTCAGGACATGACGGGCCAACTTCTGTCCTTGTTTGGTTGGGAGGTTGGTTCGAAGTGTCGTGATGTTATGTGAATCCTAGTGGAAAGCAGAGATCTATTATTATATTCCCTTACTTACTGGTTTAGTCCTTCATATCGTCCTTCCTTGTGGTACTTGCTATTAGAGGTCTAACCTATCTGGTTTTGCATGGCCAGATTTAGAGCCGGTCCTCGAGGATCCAGCTTACTTCTACCTCCAAGATGGTCAACACTAGAGGAATGATCGCAGGAGGACTCGAGTGGGTTTATTACTTCACCACTCGTTTTGTTACTTACTTTATACTTAGCCGTTTGGCACCGACATGTTAGTCGGATTGTCTTGCACCTACTTTTGCATAATTGTAATTAAGTCAGACTGCAGCTGATAACAATTACACTTTACTATACCATCTGGCTATGTTTTGTGAAGCCAGATCTCAAGAACATTTTGACTGAGCATTTGGGACGCCTTACTGCTTTATCTTACGTGTTCTCTATTTCTGTTTCCTTGTTCGAATGATTGAGACAATAGATGTGAAGTGACCATAGTAAGACTTTCATGTAGTATGCATCCCCTCGTCTGGTTAGACAGCATTGATCGTATTATACGGTATTCATCTACCCGTAATACGTAGCTGGCTGAGTCATTCCCCCGCTCTCCAGTATTCTGGTTCTGGGGCATGACATCTAGATCTAGGGTAATCCGGGAAGACTATCAGGGAAGACATCTACCATAAAGGTGTAACTAATAATTTTATTCATGTGGAGAATTACAGCAAAAACTCTCATGATTGATCTAAGGACATCCTGTTACAACTTCTTATAACAATAGATAATGCTATTCAGCAGTCCTAGGTACTATTCTTCATGGTTCTGGCTCTTGCATGAGCAGTCTTCATCTTCTATGAACCTCGAGTCTGCATCATGCCTTATTGTAGGAGGCAAGGTCTGCTGGATAGGAAGAGAGTCCCTAGGTTGTGGCCTAACAGGTGTTGCTGGGATATGTGCTCTGGTTTGATGGAAAGATAAGGGGCAGTCCTTTACCCGATGTTCAGCAGATCCACATGCCAAACATTGTCCCAATCTCTTGCGGCAGCTAACGGCCTGATGACCAGGCCTCTTGCAGTAGTCACAAGCCAATAGCCTCTTACGACAAGACTGCCGGATAGTAGAGTACTTGATAGGGCCCAAATATCTTCTAAATTCAGGGGTATCCCTCCTAGGACGAGGTTCCGCTCCAACTTGGTTGGAGATAACTATGGTTACATCATTGACGTTCTTAATGACTTCTCTCGTGATATCCATCTGTTCCTGCTGGGCTTCAGCTTGAGCCTTCTGGGACTCCAGGATTTCTTGAAATAGGGCAACCATTTGGGAGGTGTTCGCGAGTACTGAGCATCAGGAATAGGTACTTCCTCAAGGAAATGCAGCTCAGTTTGAGAAGAGGTAGGATCCGCCGGTGTAGTAGAAACTTCACTGGATGCATTATGGGGACGGTCAATCAGCTGCGAGGGAATAAACCCTGGACTTGGTTGAGGAGATGGGATATGATCCGTAGATGACACCTTATCGCCAGCAGGATTGGTCTTATCCTTGGTTATATTCTGGAAGGTTTAGGGTGCAAACATAAGCAAGGTATCCTACCAGTCTATAATCAAGCAAAAATATTTATTTATATATAATTCGAACCTATGTTGTGACAAATCAATGTTCTAGTGTTCTAATTGTTTCTAGGTATGTTTTCCTAAGTTGTTGTGTCACGACCCGCTACCCAAATTGTTGGGCCAGGCCGAGTCATGCCCAGCCTACGTTGAGATAAAACGTAGTAAGCTGTTCTAAAGACAACAGGATAAGACTAAAATGTGCTAACAGTTCTATAAGTGAAGAAGAATCCTCCAAACACAAAAGTCGTCGTATATAATGAAATGTCCAAGTACAAGTGAACTGTAAAGTAAAACTGGATACATGTCCAGTTACAAAAAGATATAGTCTAATACATGTCTACTCTCAAAAGTCTAAGTAAACAAAAGACAACTAGGCGAGGTTCCCCGCAGGAACATCCTCGTAAAGCAGAGCCGGGTCCTCGGCAGTAACCCCATAATAGGTGTCGCAGAGTAACTCCTCCTCAGTAAGGACACCTACAACGTTATCCTGTCAGGACGGGAGCAAGTACTAAATCTAGCAAACTAGCATATGAAACATGAAAATGAACATATGAGGAATAACTGGAAAGCATGGCATCACATAGTCTATCATGGCAAGGACACATATGTCATAGAGACAGATGTATATGTAATGTTTAAAACTGTAGTAGGTACGTGATCGGTCAATAGATGTACAATGTGCTGGGGGCACATAATGAAATGTACTTCCGTACAAGTGAAACGGCGACAGATGTACATACGTACAAATCTGCGTTGAGATAAAGCCTACGACAATGTAACATAT
>JANAVB010023593.1:0-20000 GCA_029216955.1 Iris pallida
CACGCATATCAGTCGAGATTTTTCCGTGCGCATAGTGTAGGCAAAATGAGTACGCATGAGATTTCTCGAGATCTACTCGATGAATCACACGAAACTTGATCAGCCCTCTGAGTCAAGTGCCCTACGTGTCCACCAAGTTTGGGGTCACGAAGTTTCCTATCGTGTCCGCTACAGTACCCGAGTAGGACATACGAAGCTCGTGCGTGAGCGGGTTTGTGCCCAATTTGGACACGAACACAGCACAAATTTTCCCTTAGTACGACACAAACCCATAAGCAATATATAGATCTACATTTCTGTTCAAAAGATTTAGAAAATAACAATAAAAATTCCTTTTGGGTATTTCATCAAATACGTACGCAAAAACACTGATACGTGTCCGATACGGACACCAAACCAATATCAATTCCTACAAAACTCATCCTACAGCTAGGGGACACCTAGATGGATGTATACAAAAAGAATTCATTTTAAGGGTTTTGGAGAGATTACCTATTAAGGGTGAATTCCCCATAAAAAGCTCCATAAGTGAAGACCCTTCTTGCGACTCCAAAACTCCAATGCTCCAAAACTGAGTTTGCTCACCATCAGCAATCCATAAACATGTATCAGATCCCAATGCAAAAGACTAGGGTTAGAAAGGAAGAGAAAAAAAAATAGAAAAGATATATACCTAGGGTTTTGCTAGGATGAGAAGGAATGGAAAAGAGATGCAAGTCTCTCTAGGAGATATTAAATAGGGATACGGAGCCTTACTTGGCCGGCCACATCATGGGTGGGCTAGGGTTTCCTAATCCATGGGCTTGGGCTTCTTTCTACAGGTTAAAATGAAACATTAAATCAATAGGTTTCTAACTAGCCTCCAATCAAACTTGCTAATTAGCTTCTAACTTGAAACTAACTAGAATAGGATTACTAACACTAACAAATCATGCTACTAAGTCACTAAGTCATGGTGAGACACTAGACTAGGTTGCACCAAGGCTATACTATCAAAGGCCAAAAATCACAATACCAATAATAATATATTAAAAATAATCAAAAATATTTAGAATTACCAAATACTCTTAGCTAGAAAAATGGATGTGACACTTGTAGAGGATGTATATGTCTCTGAATGTAGCAGAACACATGACGTTGCACAGCAAGGGACGCACAAAAGACGATAGAGAATTCACATCCTTCGGATGGATTGGCGTGGAAGCATTTTGATTTGTGTCATCCAAATTTTGCTGCAGAGCCTAGAAATGCACGTTTAGTGCTATGTTCTGATGGCTTTGCCCCTTTTGGGCAGTCAGGATCTCAATATCCTATTGGCCGGTCATTTCACCCTTTATATCTGCCACCATGGATGTGTATAAAAACTCCTTATATGTTCTTGACAGCTATTATACCCGGCCCCAAAAATCTGACGAAGAACATCGATATATATTATAGCCGTTGATGGATAATCTGAAACAGCTGTCGGAGATCGGCGTCACGATCAATGATATTTCCAGGAAAATGAACTTTCAGATGAGAGCTTCACTGATGTGGACAATTAATGATTTTCAGCATACGTATGCTGTCGGGATGGAGTACGCACGACACTATGTCTTGTCCGATATGCATAGAAAAGAGTAAGGCGTTCCACCTTAAGCATGGAGGAAAAACTTCTTTCTTTGGCTGTCATCGTAAATTTCTGCCCGTGACTTATCCTTGGAGAAAGAACAAGGACGCGTTCAAAGTTGGAAAAGCAAGAAATTTCTCATCCATCTGCCAGATTGTCGGAATACGGTATTTGGGAAGATATAAAGGATTGTCCACCATCAACCATAGGACAAAGAGGCATCTTGTCCAAATCATTGTTTAGGCTGATGAAGAAGAAGAAGAAGAAGAAGAAGAACTTGATGAGGATGAGGATACAGATAAAGTCGAAGATAAGGATATGGATGAGGACGAAGACGAGGACGAGGCCAAGGATGAGGATGAAGATGAAGACGATGATTAGATTAAAAATATACCGGTATATAAAAACACTTCCAACTAACTTAGTGAATTTACTTTTACCTCATAAAATACTTACAACTAACTTAGTGAATTTATTACCTCCTAAAAACACTTACAACTAACTTTGTGAATTTATTGCCGTTTAGTTATTTCAGTTTATACTTCTACATTCTTATTTCATTCATGCTTTTGTCGTTCGATTCATCTACTTATTGTATGGTATTCTTTTTGCAGATGGCACTCCTAGTCTTCCTGTGGTCGCGTTGGCACTCGTACTGCTGGTAGTATATTTTAGTTTAGTCTTCTATTAATTCATATATATTGTTAATTATGTTTATGTGTTCTAATTATAGCTCATGGCCACTGGCGGTCGCGGCGACCGTGGTGGTTGTGGTCGCCTTCACCGGATGTGACCTATCTACCGAGCCTGACCCGGAGAGTAACCCGTAGACCTCATCATCCTGCCCTCGATCTACCCCGGGGGTATCGCCATCCATTGGCTCCGAGAGGGCGCCAGATGTCGACCCATCATCCGTTCCGCCAGGGATCATCCAGTTACTATACAGTTGGCCCTGAAGTATCCACGGATTCAGTTACATCGGTTACTGGTGAGTACATTCGCAGACCCGTGGATCCTCCGACGCAACCAGAGAGCGGCAGGAGAGTTCAGACGGAAGCTATGGCCTGCGGGTGAACTGTAAGTAAATTTATATTTTGTAAGTTACTTTTTTAATTTGTTTCATTTATTCAAGTAAATAATCCAGTCGTTACTTCTTTGTGATTTTTCGTAGGATGCTACCAGGGATCTAGGGCTCATTATTAGGCAAAATGAGGGTATGTATATATCTTTTGATTAGTTAATTATTAATTATTCTTTAATCCACTATTTTCCTAATTACTTGATATTGGAATTTGTATGTCAATTGACGTTCTGGTGGCCCCCATATCGCGAGGCGAAGATCATCAAGACTTACAAAAAGCTGCGAAAAGAAGCTGCGGGACCCGAAGGATGACATCTACAGTAGGAGGAAGGTCTGGCTTCGAGAGGACTTCTATGAGCAGATGCTTGAAAAGATGAATACGCCCGAGTTCAGGAATAAATCGACGAAGGTGAAGGCGAATCAACAGAAAGCGGGTCTGCATACGGGGGGATCGAGGCCCTACGCAGCGATGCTTGGAGATCTAGTGTAATATCAAAAAAAACTTTATTTTTTAATTACTTGATATCGAAAAAAAACTTTATTCTATGAATGTTTCGTATGCAGGCGACAAAGGAGGCAAATGAGGGAAAAGACCCCCTCTCGGTCACCTTGGACGATGTATTCGAGATTACGCACAGGAGGAAGAAGGGCGTTAGCTTCATCGTCGAAAGGGCCGAGGACCCATGTAAGTATTTAAGTTTATGAGATTAATGTTTTAGAATTGTAAGTAGTTTAGTTTATAATTTTTTGACAATAGTTTGAGGCCTTAGGATTTAGACTATAACTTAGTAAAACTCATAGTAAACTAAACACATTCATTGAATAGGCTAAGTATCGTACGGCCCTTAGCACGATTGAGCCCACTCCTGCTGAGGGTATCAGCGAATCGACGTCTACCCAGTCATTCCCTTTCATGACCGCTTATTTTAACGACTTATTCGTACAAGCCGTCGGCGGAATAGGGAAAGGCGGGCGCGTCTACGATGCCGGATCTATGGCGTCATCGTAGACGTCTTCGAGACTTCCACCGCCGCCGTCGCCGCCGCCTCCTACTCCTGTGACTCAGCTTGACGAAGATGTGAGGACACAGCTTCGGACTCTAACCTCGGTGGTGACGTCCATGCGAGAGGAGATGACCCGGATGGCATCGCAGTACCTGGTCCTTCTACTGCTCTGGGTCCTTCTGCTCCCGGTCCTTCGGATGGTGCCAGTCCTTCTTCCGCCAGACGTGTTTCTTTTGATGTTGCTGCCGCTTTTCTATCGGCTTCGTCTATGATTGCTCTTTTTGATCTGATGTCGCCGGCAGATCTACGTCGAGTTTCACAGCAAATATTTGATAGTCTGTCGGCTCACATCGTTCAGGCGTATATTCATAAAGTACAACAGGCACCATCAGACGATCCAGCCGATCTTTCTTAGTTTTTTTTTGTATTTGTAATATATCAAAATTTGAATAATTTTAATTTATTATGGATATTTTATTCTATTTTTGGATTGTTGTGATTATGGATAATTTGAAGTTATTGTGGATTGTTGTGATTATGGATATTTTTGTGGATTGTTGATGGATATTTTTGTGGATTGTTGGTGGATATTTTGTTCTGTTTGTGGATTGTTGGTGGATTGTTGATTTTGAATATTTTGTTCTATTCTGTTTGTGGATTGTTAATTTTGTTAATGATAAATTGTTTAAATAGGGTGCTATGAATTCAGGAATTTTTAAAAAAAATTCCAGTTAGCGACGGACTTCTGACGGAATAGCAACTCCCGACGATGGACAAGCGACGGATTATCCGTCGATAAGCTTCTAGAAATTTACATATATCCAGCTAGCGACGGATAACGATGGAAAAACGACGGCAAATCCGTCGTCGAGCTTCTGGAAATTTACATGTATACAGTTAGCGATGGCATACTGACAGAGTAGCGACGAAAAATCTGTCACCCCAGCTTCTAAAAATTTATATATATCCATGTAGCGACGGATAGCGACGGAATGGCGATAACATGGCGATGAAAAAGTCCGTCGCTAAAATATCGCTATAGCGTATCAGAAATTTTCTGATACACAAATTTCGACGGATAGCGACGAAAAAGTGATAGCATGGCGACGGAAAAGTCCGTCGCTAAGATAGCGCTATAGCGTATAAAAAAATTTCTGATACGCAAATTTTGATGAGGTGTACGTCGGTAAGCCATCGCTAAGTGGTCGATCGAATATGTTCGACGGGATTCCGTTGCTAAGTCGTCGCTAAGTTGCCGTTAAGTAGTCGTCAATTTTTCGTAATATTTTTGTCGAAGCTTCGACTATTTAGTGACGGATTTTTTGTTTAGCGATGAGTATTTTACCGACAGCACCCTTTGGCTGAAAAGCCATCGTTAATCCGTCTATAAATTCATTTAGCGACGGATTCATCCATCGCAAATTGACTATTTTTTGGTAGTGGTCTGGGTCAGTCTACCGAACCCGCCCCTGATCTGTTTTGTTCCTTTTGCCCTAAAATGTAATGTCATCTCTTTTGGGAAGTTTGTAGCACTGGATGAGGAAATCCGTTTCATCTCCTAAGCTAATTATGCTAAACTTTGTATGGAAGTTGATCTCACCAAGGAGCTCCCCAACGTCATTCAAATTTTTTTTGGCAATGAGAAGCACATACAACAAATCATCTATGACAACAGTATCATCTTTTGCAAGCACTGCCACATGCACGGCCATTCCATCGAGCTCTGCTACAAAGCTCATCCGAATCTGAAGAAAAATACAAACCTGAAAGCTGCCTATAACCACCCACAGAATAGTGACCAGACACCTCTCCTCCCCCTCCTCAACACCTACCTACGCTTTGAAGCCAGTGATGGCAACCCCCGAAGAAGAGGACAACCCCAGCAAACCAATCATTTGGGTGGAGACTCCTCCACCCCCATGTTACAGGAACCAAAACTCACCAACGAAAACGACGCTTCCGACTTGACTCACCCCGAGTTACTCCCGTTTGGCGACTTGGGGAGCGTCAACAATATCGAGGTAACAGCGAGTGGAAACCTCTCCAACAGGGAGGCAGAAACTCTACCACTACAATCTTCACCATTGGGGAGACCCGTCGTCCCCAAGACTCACGGTACCATAAATCTTTCCAACAAATAAGATCTCCTTGCCGGGGCTCTCCCATAGTACACACAGGAGACACATCTCTCTACCTCGGACGCCTCGAATATAGAGAAGGAGGTGGAATATGATGAGTATACCGATGCCAGTACAGAAGATTATGAAGATGATGAAGACGATGACGACTCAGTTGATGACGATGACGTCACGGAGGAACCAGTTGCTGAGGACGTTAACTTGCCCCCCCTCCGGGCTGCTGGAGCCTCCAACCTTCGATACCAAAAGCACTCCTGACGCTACTCGCACCACGGCTGTATTAGCCCTGATTAGAGACACTCCGCCGTTTCTGTGAGACTACTTTCATCATATCGCTGTTATGCATTCTTCGAAGGATATTGACAATAACGAATATATATATATATATATATATATATATATATATATATAGAAGCTCTCCAAGATCATCACTTCCCGTATGTCCGGTTTACTCTCCAAGATCATCTCTGAGGAGCAAAGTGGCTTCGTCCGAGGTAGAAACATCCAAGAAAACATCATGCTAGCTCAGGAGCTTATCACCTGCATGAAACTTCCTGCTAGAGGGGGCAACATTACGATCAAACTGGACATGGAGAAAGCTTATGACAGGCTTGACTGGCAATTCATGATTTGGGTTTTCAGGGCCTTTGGCTTCTTGGAGACTTGGACTAACATGGTGTAGAGATCGATCAATGTAACACCCAGTTTTCCAGATAAGGGTAATTTTGAAATTTTATAATTATAATTATTATTTATTGATATTTATTTCATATTATGATTTTTGGTGATTTTTAATCATTTTTAAAACTGTTTTAAGTCATGACTTATGATTTTGATGTGCTGCTAGTGAAACCCGAGAGACTGTCTGACCTAGAGCCCAACCATGGCATTAAGATGATTATTTTTACTTTTGAGCATGAGGGTATTTTTGTCATTTTGAATTTATTTGAATTTAATATATATTTATTTGGAATTTAATATAATTAATAGGATGGTGTGATTTAAATATTATTTAATTGATAGCCTTGTGTTTGAGATTAGCCCTAACCAAGTTTGGACCTAACCTAGATTGGTCATAGCTCGACTTAGTTAGCCATGGTTAGTATTAGTTAGTATTGATTAGTTTTGGTATAGCCATGATTAGTTAGAACTAATAGATTGCAACTTGACTAATGTGAAACTTAGACTTTAGAGCATTGGTTAGACTAGATGGAAGGAGAGCCCTTGATTTATTCCCCAAAACCCTAACCCTAGCATTTATGGCCAGCCACCTAGGGATCCACCCCTATAAAATCCCTCCCAAAAATATTGCCTCCTTTGTTTATTCTTTCCATTGGCAAGAACAAGGTTTGCTCCTTTAGAAATCCTTCCCTATTTTGATCAATATAATTCCTTTTTCATTGAAACTTCTTCCATTGTAACCTAATTAGTGTCCCCCTACTGTTGGTGGAGGCCATTCCCAGGTTTGATACAATTTGGAGCTTTGAGGCTAGCAAGAAGGACCCCCCCATTTTGAAGCCTTCTTTGAAGAAGAACACACCTAGGTAACTTCTCATTCCCTCCATTAAATTGTGATTTCTAGGCATGTATAGGAAGCCCTAGGTATCCTCTAACTATTAGTATAGGTATTGTTAGGTTTCGTGTCCAATATGTGTCCGTATCGGACACGTATCAGTGGGCATACCAAGTGTTCGACGAAATGCCACAGTAGGCATTTCGTTCAAATTTTCTGAAATAGTTTGAATAAAAAATTAGGTTTTAGCATTGCTTATTGATGTCCAGGTGACTGAGTCAAAAATTTGGTGTTTATCGTGTCCAAAACGGACACGCACACACGCTTGCAGACATGGTAGCAGTGCCCTGCTGCCACGCGTGTCATGCTCACTGCACAGACCTTGTTAACCCACCAAAATTGGTGTAGAGGTCGGGGCAGTAATTGACAAGTCACTCCCCAAGTTTCATGACACGTCGTGTCGTGTCGGACACGAAAATACGATCGCACTGGGTTTGTACACGACTGTGCGCACAGGAAATCGCATTCTGATACGGGCTTCCCGTTTGGACACGGTGACACATGGGCTCGTGTCAGGGTCCTAGGCATGAAGCCCTATGTGGGGCGAACCTAGGTTCACGAGCACGTGTCCTGGTTTGGCTCGTGTCGAGTGCACGAGGACATACGGCACGCATGCACGAGCCAGTCTTCATTATAATTTCTGATACAATGTTTTGTTTCATTTGGACACTTCGTGTCCACTCTAATGGACACGAATGGCTTTTCTTAGACACATGACACATGGTACACACACTGATATGCCTGTTTGTGAAATTCGATGGTTAAATTTGAGTTTTCGAATGGATGGAAACTATGTATCAGTGAGATGTCAGTTGGGGTTTTATACTGTAAACTGACAGTTGAGTTATGAACCATTTCCTAATATTGAATGCTAATTAGATCCTATACATGTCTAATGATCTATGCTAATTGAGTTTACTTATTATTTTAGGTTGATGTGGAATTTGAATTTGAATTTGTTAGTTGGTCGACTGATATTGACTGATACTTTATTTCAGTTTTTCCCAAAACTGTTGAATCCATTTCAATCCTATTTAAACTAATGTTTTCAACTGTCAATATTTCCCACTTAATTGTTTATTCATGTTTAATTCAATGTCATATTCGAATTAGGCTTTTTGATTGGAAATAGGATTTTAGTCATTAAGTTGGTTCGAATGGGTTGACTGATACATGTATCGAATGATTTTTTTTCTTAATAACCTGAGTTGATTCACTGCTGTTGGGTTTAATCCCAGTTTTAAATAAAATGTGAATGTTAGTTCTCATATTGGTTTTGGTTTCATGGTTGAATGGTGGTTTAGTTATCGGGTAAACTGTCAATTAAATTGACAGGAATCACAAACTTGAGAACTGATTTCCAGG
Source organism: Iris pallida (assembly GCA_029216955.1). Lineage (NCBI taxonomy): Eukaryota > Viridiplantae > Streptophyta > Magnoliopsida > Asparagales > Iridaceae > Iris > Iris pallida. The sequence goes on from JANAVB010023593.1 coordinate 8,771, forward strand.
ATACACCATATTAGCTCACTATTTTGATCCATATTAAATTGTCCTTGTTTCTTCCCATTACAACTGTTATTTAGTTCCTCTTAAACCTGAGTACACTGAGAACACATGTTTTACTGTTAGTTCAATCCAGAAATCACACACTCATACTGTCAATTCCTGGGGAACACAGGTCCTCTTATTACCTGTCATGTAATCCCAGATTTTTTTCTATATCATTGATTTCATTCCTAATTCACTGTCATTTAGTTTTCCATAAAACTGAATTTTTAATCCCTGTTCATGTACTGTTTGGGTTATTATTTAACTGGCAATTGATTTTTATGAACTATTAAATGAACCTGAGACTAACTTAGTTTTGGTTAAACTCAATATAAACTGAGTTCAATGAAAACTGAGATGGGATTTAACATATAACTAAGATTTCGTGTGTGTGGAATTGAGTTTGATTCATAGATTGAATGTTTACTGATGTTAAGTACTAAAATGTGAAATGTTTGTTACTGAATTTTAGTTTAATAAAAACCTGGGATGGAATGAGATTCACTGTTAAATAAGATTCACATGTGAATGATAGGTTTTGATTTCCTAATATTGAATGGGTAAAACCTGAGATGACATGAATTGAGTTTGAGTTTTGAGTCTTGATTAAATGTGTTAACTGAGATTTCAAATGTGAATTTTGATTCACTGTTAAATAGAAAACTGAAATGGTTTTGATACATACATGTGTATACCTATGGGTTTTGACTGTTAAGTATAAAAAAATTTGAGAACCCATGGAATGATTCACACACATACACAAACCTGGGAGCTAATGTCCCTATCCACACTGTCACACAGGCCACCCTTCTTATTCCTGTCACTTGGTTGTCTAACCTGAGCACAGGTTCCTCACAACCTGTCACACATTCATTAGCACTCAACACTCACACACATACCACACTCCTCTCATTCACACACAAACACAACTGAAATCTATCACAAACATTTCTGTCATACTCTCACACACAGTCCACACACTCACACATATGAAATTGACACACACACACATTGCTATGATTCACACACACACATTGCCATGATATGTCCTTTCCCCCTCTATATATATATATATATATATATATATATATAAAAATATATATATATATATATATATATATATATATATATATATATATATATATATATATATATAAGAATATGTATATCACATAGCTATAGGCTCACATACACATATATATTTTATATATATATATCAAAAAAAAAAATATATATATATATATATATATATATATATATATATATATATATATATACATGTATGTGAATAGTGATACATATATACATATATGTGGGATGTACATATAGGTAGCCTATATGTTAATGAGTATACTACAATATATTAGAGATATATATTGTTATGTGCATATGTGTTTGTGGTTTGGCTTAGGCATGATATAGCCTATAGCCTAGGGCTCTTAGCCTATGGTGTGTCTGTTTGCCTAGTGAGAGTTTAGTTAGACTTGTTTAGTCTTGATTAGGCCTAGAATAGACTAGTTAGACTAGTATAGACTTGTTTGACCTAGTTGACCTAATTTGACTTCTAGGGTTGACCAGAGTTGACCAAGAGTTGACTTTGGTCTAGATTGACCTAGATTTATTTAGAATGTATTGAATTGCATCTTATTATCATTTTAGACTCATAGTGACTTGTACTGTTCTATAGGAGACAGACACCACTCCTCGGACAGTATATTCTCTTCGTACATTTAGGATACCAGGCGAGTACATTCTCTGATCATTTTATATCCTGTTATAATTATTTTCCTGCTTTAAATTACTTTACTTGATACTGTCATATTGGTCACACGGATTAGTACTATATGGATCCCTTCTTGAGATGTTATCCCCTCAGGGAGCATCGGATACTACATGTTCTGTGCGTTTCACTTACATTGTGTATCACTATGCTTCACGGTTCATTGATCACTTGTGACATGTACTCTCTTGATCACAGAGTCTTCCTCGAATCACCCATTTATGGGTATTCCTAGAATCACCTATTTTTGGGCCTACCATATATCACCCCTTGTGGGCCATTGCCTGGAATCATAACATAACCTGGCTGGATCCTTGTGTATTGATTGGGGGTACGGGGGAGTAAAAGTAGACATGTGAATAATATCCAAGTAGTATCTCATCTGATCACCTCCTTAGTGTCTCATCAGAATCTTCTATGCCATTCACATGTTTATATTGTACTCTGACTCACTAGCCACTGTTAGTTCTCTACTTATAGTAGATATTTCTATTAAAGTTTTTTCTCTGTTTACATTCTGTACTTTCTTCAGTTCCTGTATCTTACTTTACTGTATGATTATATTTTTAACCTGCTATGAACTGTTGAGATGTATTGTGCTCGCTTCCGTCCTGACTGGACCTGTTCAAAATTTTACAGAGAATGATGAGGCTACGGTGTCTACCCTTATGGTAAAGCTTTAGACAACACTTGTGACTTGGACCCACTTGTAGTAGAGGATCTGCCACCAGTGGTTTAGACTGCTCGCTTAGATTTTTTACCTCGTCTTTCTCAATGATACATTATTGTATATACTGGGAGTTGTTTTATTTGGATGTTGTGGAGATGTTATCATAGACACTTGGATTTCTATTTGTTGTATCTCTGTGGATTCATTTCGTTCCTTATCTCTCTATCTTTTTTATCATATTCAACCTTAGATGTGATTAAGACTGTATTGCTATGTCACCTCCATTCGGAGTGTATATAATATACAGGTACCTTTATATTGTTAGATGATTAATCTAGGACAGCGTTCTACCGCCGACACTGCGGCGTAGGCTGGACGTTGTTACGTACTCGTACCCTCACAGTGGGTGCGGGTTGTGACACGTTTTTAGTGGTGGCCCATGCAGGTCGAGTTTGTGTAGTGGTATTCGAACTAGAGTATCACTACAGCCTGCAGTAGGATTAGGATACTTTGAAGGTACTCAATCACATTAGAAAAAACTCTTAATCATATTCCTTTTATCCAAATTTGCTGTTTATTATTTTCCCTTGAATATAAACTGTCCTCCTTTGATTTTTCGCTTTATTCTCATTAATTGCTTCTTGGTTTGATCTGTCTTGATGATGGTTATGAAGACACGATCTCATCGCTCCGGTTCGGGGGATACTATCGAGAGGCTGGCCACCTTTCGTCCTGTTCATCAGGGCCTCGAGACCGTAGCTCCTGTTGTGCCGACTCAGGTTGGCGTTTCTTCTACATTGGAGGTGCACATCTGTCTGTATAGAGACTTTTTCCCGTCATTCCCGATTTCTCTCAGCAGCAGCGGTTCATGCAGCATCAGCAGCAAACCAGGAGAAACTAGCAGGGGCGAGCTATCGTCAGGACAGTCGAGGATGCACAGACCATTGGAGATCTTGCTGCAAGTTCCGTTCTTCTCAATTCCATTCACGCAATTGTCTTTTATAACTACCTTGAAATCCGATTCCATCTGTTCCTTGTTGATTGATTAATTTTCATGTTGCTCTTTTGTTATGTTTGTTTTTTTTTCTGAGAAAATCATATGGGCTTGGTCACCTAAATTATGGGATCTAGAATCTTCGATAGTCGTGTTAGTTGGCATAGTGAGGACATGTAGTCAGATTTTGGATTTATTTCTCGGGTATGGGAATTTAAGATTTTTGTCGTCGCATGCGGCAATACAAAAATTTTAAATACCATGAACCTAGAGGTATGTACCTTAGTCGAGGACTCTGTGATTATCGTAGCCTTGCTCACTAACATGACGAAGACTCTGAGTAACATGATTTTAGACAGACGCTTATGATTATCAGATTTTATCTTAAGAAGGTTTTAACCTATCATCTCTATCATACCCTTCTGTTGTTATAAGATTGTTTTCTATCATCAATAACTTAGGAGTAGGAATATTTAGTTTGTAGAACTTATTCATAGGTAGATCTTCATAGTGTAATGATATGACGACTTGTAGAGTGTCTGTACCCTAGAGATGATAGTTAGTAGTGGTATTAGAATAGTAACCCATTGTAGATGATTTTCCTGTTATTTATAATACCAACCAGTTTACATATAGGATGTTAGTATGCCTTACAGCCTTCATGATTGTTATTACTTTCCTTACTTTTCCAGTGAGACACCCATGACCAGAGCTTGCCCTTGAGTATAGTTGTAATTCACCTAAGACTGAGAGGCCTATATACATATAGATTGCGGATGATATTGGCATATGGGATATGGGTTGGTTGATATCTATAGGTCATTGTTGTATAGGGTATTGACAAGTTATTTAGCCTATATTTGGCTCAATTTTCTATTTAGTTAATTTCTCTTTGTGTGGAGTTCAGTCATGTTTGATCAACCTTCATAGGCAGTGTGCAGACCCTTCACTAGATACCCTGTTCCCTTGGATCATACTTGTACAAGTTGCTCGCTGCACTCAAAATTTTATTACCTATCATATTGCATTATAGATTTCACTGGACCATTGTTCAGACCCAATTATTGACTCACCAATATAACCATCAACCCCTTACCATATTCTACATATCTGGAGAGTTAGTATCGTGCATATTAGAGGTCTGCACTCATTCCTACTTCTGTACATGCTGACCTACTGCATCTCTTAGCATTTATCTTACTTGATAGCCTTACAATACCCTTCATTATAACCTGTAGTACCTGCCCTACAAAACCTTTTTGGGCAGGGTTGTTCAGTCCATTTAGGACAGTTGTATTCATTGGGGATATAATGTGGGTTGTTGATAAGAGTTCTCCCTTGACCACTGTTCTGTCCTAACACACCCTGAAGTATCTGACCTTTTCTTGGAGTGATAGGCATGTGGTAGGGAGTTGGTGTTATTAGACTTTGAGTAGAGTTGAGGTGATGAGGGTAAGCATATATATATATATATAGCTGGTATATATATGTAATATATTTTGATTTAGTAAGTAGCATGCACTCATTTGCAGTAAACTGACTATTTCATTCCCTGTACACCAGTTTAGTTCACTTCTTCAGACCACTGTCCTGCATGTAGTTAGTTCAGCCAGATAGAGAGGAGAGGCCAGGTTGATCTAGAGGCATGTTTCAGTCACCGTGTAGGTTTCTTTTCACTTGACTTTGCAAGTGGACCCAAATGTCCTGTCCTTTAGCTTATATTTCAGTCTCCTTAGCATCATTCCTTTTTGCCTATATTGATGTTTCAGACCATTCATCCTTAGCCTAAATTCTAAGCTTTTGTTTCAGTCCCTTATGAGTTTAGTCTACTTAACCTTGGTTGATTAGTCATATTTATATATAGATGATATACTTAGGATATATGTGATGGGTTTTTGTTCTTGAGCTTATGTATATGTGGTATTTGGGATTGGTGTGCTTAGCTTATAGGTATTTAGTTATGGGTGACTTGATAGGATTGGGAAGTTGAGAGCTAGCCTATTATAGAGTTTTCTTTTGCTAATCTCTAGTTGCCAACACCTAGATAGCTAGCATAGGTGAAATCCTAAGAAGTTGACCAGCTGATGACCAAGTACTAGGATGTTGAGAAAATTGACTAGTGATTGACCCTTGACTATGTTTGACCTAGAAGGGGGTGCGATCATCTTAATTTCGAGGAGGAAATTTTTATAAGGTGGGTAGGATTGTAACACCCAGTTTTTCAGATGGGGGTAATTTTGAAATTTTGTAATTACAATTATATTTATTGATATTTATTTCATATTATGATTTTGGTAATTTTTAATCATTTTTAAAACTGTTTTAAGTTATGACTTATGATTTTGATGTGCTGCTAGTGAAACCCGAGAGACTATATGACCTAGAGCCCAACCATGGCATTAAGATGATTATTTTACTTTTGAACATGAGGGTATTTTTGTCAGTTTGAATTTATTTGAATTTAATATATATTTATTTGGAATTTAATATAATTAATAGGATGATGTGATTTAAATATTATTTAATTGATAGCCTTGTGTTTGAGATTAGCCCTAACCAAGTTTGGACATAACCTAGATTGGTCATAGCTCGACTTAGTTAGCCATGGTTAGTATTAGTTAGTATTTATTAGTTTTGGTATAGCCATGATTAGTTAGAACTAATAGATTGCAACTTGGCTAATGTGAAACTTAGACTTTAGACCATTGGTTAGACTAGATGGAAGGAGAGCCCTTGATTTATTCTCCAAAACCCTAACCCTAGCATTTATGGCCAGCCACCTAGGGATCCACCCCTATAAAATCCCTCCCAAAAATATTGCCTCCTTTGTTTATTCTCTCCATTGGCAAGAACAAGGTTTGTTCCTTTAGAAACCCTTCTCTATTTTGATCAATATAATTCCTTTTTCATTGAAACTTCTTCCATTGTAACCTAATTAGTGTCCCCCGACTGTTGGTGGAGGCCATTCCCAGGTTTGATACAATTTGGAGCTTTGGGGCTAGCAAGAAGGATCCTCCATTTTGAAGCCTTCTTTGAAGAAGAACACACCTAGGTAACTTCTCATTCCCTCCATCAAATTGTGATTTCTAGGCATGGATAGGAAGCCCTAGGTGTCCTCTAACTATTAGTATAGGTATTGCTAGGTTTCGTGTCCAATACGTGTCCGTATCGGACACGTATCAGTGGGCATACCAAGTATTCGACGAAATGCCACAGTGGGCATTTCGTTCATATTTTCTGAAATGGTTTGATAGAAAATTAGGTTTTAGCATTGCTTATTGATTTCCAGGTGACTGAGTTAAAAATTTGGTGTTTATCGTGTCCAAAACGTATACGCACACACGCGTGCAGACACGGTAGCAGTATCCTGCTGCCACGCGTGTCGTACTCACTGCACAGACCTTGTTAACCCACCAAATTGGTGTGGAGGTCGGAACAGTGACTGACAAGTCACTCCCCAAGTTTTACGACACGTCGTGTCGTGTCGGACACGAAAACACGATCGTACTGGGTTTGTACACGACTGTGCCCACAGGAAATCACGTTCAGATACAGGCTTCCCGTATGGACACGATGACACATGGGCTCGTGTCAGGGTCCTATAGGCACGAAACCCTATGTGGGGCGAACCTAGGTGCACGAGCACGTGTCCTAGTTTGGCTCGTGTGGAGTGCACGAGGACACGGCACGCGTGCACGAGCCAGTCTTCACTATAATTTCTGATACAATGTTTTGTTTCATTTGGACACTTCGTGTCCACTCTAGTGGACACGAATGGCTTTTCTTAGACACATGACACATGGTACACACACTGATATGCCTGTTTGTGAAATTCGACGGTTAAATTTGAGTTTTCGAATTAGGATTTTTGATTGGAAATGGGATTTTAGTCATTAAGTTGGTTCGAATGGGTTGACTGATACATGTATCGAATGATTTATTTCTTAATAATCTAAGTTGATTCACTGCTGTTGGGTTTAATCCCAGTTTTAAATAAAATGTGAATGTTAGTTCTCATATTGGTTTTGGTTTCATGGTTGAATGGTGGTTTAGTTATCGGGTAAACTGTCAATTAAATTGACAGGAATCACAAACTTGAGAACTGATTTCCAGGATACACCATGTTAGCTCACTGTTTTGATCTATATTAAATTGTCCTTGTTTCTTCCCATTACAATTGTTATTTAGTTCTTCTTAAACCTGAGTACACTAAGAACACATGTTTCAATGTTAGTTCAATCCAGAACTCACACACTCACACTGTCAATTCTTGGGAAACACAGGTCCTCTTATTACCTGTCATGTAATCCCAGATTTTTCCTATATCATTGATTTCATTCCTAATTCACTGTCATTTAGTTTTCCTTAAAACTGAATTTGTAATCCCTGTTCATGCACTGTTTGGGTTATTATTTAACTGGCAATTGATTTTTATGAACTGTTAAATGAACCTGAGATTAACTGAGTTTTGGTTAAACTCAATATGTGTAACTCCACTTCCCGATTTTGGAGAAAATAAATTTTTTTTCTTGATTTTAAAATAGTAATTGATTGGGTTTCAAATTAAGCTTAATTTTAATTATTTTAATTAATAAATTTGATGGTTGATATTTTAGAGGGAAATAATTTGGGAGCAATTTTTCAAATTTGAAAAGTTGTTATAACCAACTTGTGGTCCCCTCAAATTTTCCCAAAAGTTTTTAACTGAATTTTTATCATTCTGCAATTAATAAAAAGGAAGAGGGCTTTTTCGCGAAAAATCTATTGCGGAGGGACTCATAGAAAATAAGTTTAGGGCGGGGGGGGGGGGGGGGGTTAATCGCATAATTGCCATTATTTTCTTTTAACTGAGGTTAGAGAGAGAAGTATTATTTTTTCCTTCTCATTTTTTTCTTTTTGAAGCTGAGCCTCTCGTTTCCCCAAATCCTCTCCATCCCTAATCCAAATAATTGGCGGCGACGATGATCTCTCCACCGCAACGATTTCTCCGGTGGCGGTGCAGAGGTCAGTTCTCCGACGACGAGTCTACGGCGACGCTAAATCGTTCAATCCCGACGATCAACGGCAGCTGATTTCATCCACGACGTGCGAGTCCACCGACGAGCGGCCCTATGATGAACGACGACCGAGCTAGTCGACGCGAGCACCACCATGGCGGCGACGCAGGGGCTTCCTCCTTCTCGATGGCGCATGGTTGAGCGTCATCACTCCATCAGAGGATCTCCTCCGACGACTGGAGACGGGGAACTACGACGACGGCGGCGAGGATAGATCCTCCGGTGGTCGAGAGCAGATCGACGACGGTTTCATGCTGTGTCCGGTGATGTCTCATCGATGACTTCCTCCAGGCGGCGCTCGACCGAGATTCTTCACTGGAGACGGGGAACGACGACGACAGAGATAAGTTTCCTTTTCGATCCTTTCTTATTGTGTCGATCTATCAGATCGAGGAAGATTGGTTAATAAATTGATTGGCTCTTAATCGATCAACTCTTGGATCGATCGAAACTGTCGGCTGTACTCATAAATTCGTTCAGTTTGAATTTGGTATAAATGACTCTTGATCATTTGATCGATTTATTTTCAATCATTTTGATGCAATTAGATCAACTCTAATTTTGGTGATTGAGCCCTGCTCGATGTTCTTGATCTAATCCAAGTATAGAGTTGAATTGATCATTTTATCTCGAACATCAGGTGTTCGTTATTTGGTCTCTGAGAAGGAATGGGCGAGTAGACAACGTTGGCGTCAGACACATGGGACCGTTCCGATTCTCCGAGATCGCGTCTGCATTCCCTTCTGGATTTCCATTCTTCAGGTACCTATCTATATCAGCATTTCAGAAATTGTTATACGTCTCTGAATTTGATTTGGTGTCGGCGTATCCATTGGCTTGTGTCAGACTGTAGCAGTTTTCATGTGTACGTGACTGAGGCTTCTTCGTGTCCAGCCATTGAACTACGTTGGTGTGTCCGTATGTTCGGGTCTGCAGTTGGTTGTTGATGTTCAGGAAGCTGTGAAGTTTCTGTGTTCTCAAATAGAATTTGGCAGCAATGTCGGGATGAACCAGTTGCGGATCGTGTCCGAGTTTTGAATTGGGTGTTCAGATCAGTACGTGTGCGTATTTGAAGGGTATCTCTGTGTCGTGTCCTTGCATTAGGACAAGGGGGTGCAGACGAGAGTCGGCCAGAGTGGAAGTGGTTACTTATAAGTAATAATATTTTGGGTTCAATCTGCTGTTTAAATATTTTGAATGAAACTCACTTATTTCTGTATTTATACTGAGTTGTAATATTCTTACATATTTGTTTGAATATTATGGTATGTGGTTAAGTTCGTGTGTACTGGTTGATTATAGATAAGGGTGGTTGATGAGTGTTAGACTATACCAGTTGTGACCTCGTGTTTTGGCTTTTAAATTTTTGTTTACATTTGAACTATTTGGGAATTGGGTTGGGTGCTGGAGTCATTTACAAGGAAGCTGGGTTATGTTGGACTGTTCGAATCATTGGGACTTTGACTTTGCTTCTATAGCAGGGTTGATGAGCTACTCCTATGGCTAAATTTGGTTTAAGCAATTTAGTAATAAATTTCGGTTTTGTGAATCTTGTTTCTTTAAGATTGTGAAGACAGAGATTTCTGGATCTAATCCCAGTGGCTGGTGCTATCATAGTAAACCTGTGGTATATTTTTGGTTAAGAGTTTAAATTATAGAATAACTCTATTCAACCTGGTATTTATATCCTATATAGGTACTCTATAAATTCATGGTATTTTTCTATATTAAATATAAATGGAAAAGTTTATTTTGTAAAACAAGTTAGCTTCTTAATAGTAAGTGGTGAATTGATAAATAATTAGATTATTTAGTTAAAACCTGATTAGCTAGTGTAGTATTAGAACTTAACCAGCTTGTACACATTATCAAATTCAGGTGGACATAGAGACTATTATCTCCCTATTCCCGATCTTCCCGGAGCAAAGGTAAGTACTTTTCTACGGTTTTGTGCATTTACATTCTTGTACCCTTTCTTGTGACACGTCATGGCACGATATTCATGTACTCCTGTATTCCTGTACACTTGTTCTTGTACTTATTAGTGTCGGATGGGGAAATACACTAGCCATGTGACCAATCCGGGTTACTATATATTCTTGTACCTAGCTTAGGCCTCGCACTGTGCATGCGGGTCCTAAGTCGTACCATATTTATGTACTCCTGTGCATGCTCCTGTACTCACCCCAGCCGGTCACATGGACTAGATGTATTTCGATATTGTGCACTTGTCATGTCTGGTACTTCAGCATTATAGTTTCATTCCTGTACTTTACATGTTCCTGTACTTTACATTCATGTACTATAGTTCCTGTACTTATTCCATGTACTACTTTCCTGTACTTTCATGTTCATTCCTGTATTTCATTTCCTGTACTCTTGTACCCTGTTCATATCATGTTCATGTTTCATTACCTAGAACTGTACTTTGCTCCGCTCCTGAATAGGATATGTTGCAGGTATGCTTGCAGGATATTGTTCTACTCTATGGGCCAGAGCCCAGGATTTAGCTAAGCAGGATGAGGCTTAGCTTGAGGCTTCAGGTTTAGATTACTTAGCTTTACTTTAAGATATTGACTTTAGAGTTCATAGCACTTTTCATTCCTGTTGATTCTGGTACATTATGATATCTGGATTTATGGATTATGGTGATCTTTCTGGGATACGTTATAGATGCTGTGATTGTATAC
>JANAVB010023593.1:25000-47769 GCA_029216955.1 Iris pallida
ACATTTTGAGCCTTTTTGGAATAAAAGGAGTATTCTTAAAATATATATATATATATATATATATATATATATATATATATATATATATATATAGAAGGAATGGGTAATTGTGGCGAACTCATCTTCACTGGGGCTCGAACTCCCGACCACTTGGGCCGCATGCATCTCTCTTAACCACTAGGCTAGAGGTCATTTGCAAATATATATATATATATATATATATATATATATATATTTTTTAAATATATATATATATATATATATATATATGTATATATATATATATATATAAAGAAAGAAATATATATATAAATATATATATATATATATATATATATATATATATATATATATATATATATATATATTTATATATATATTCTTTTCTTTATTTATATATATATATATATTTTTTTATTTATATATATATATATATATATATATATATATATATATATATATATATATATATATTCTTTTATTTATATATATATATATATATATATATATATATATATATAAATAAAAGAATATATATATATATATATATATATATATATATATATATATATATATATATATATATATTATGGGCCCTCATGGAGTAATTGAACAATAAAATAAATTACATTTTTTTCTTGTTTTATTATTACCAGAACTATCCTGAAACATTATTTATTTATTTGTCTAGAACCTCAAATTTGTTTTTTGGTTTGGAATATCTTCAATTTTATTACTATTTCATTATGACATATATTATTTTATTTATTATTTTTTTCTTAAATTTTGTGTTGATAATACTATTATATTATTATCAACGAAGAAGAATTATATGAACATTAGGTTTTGATAGTACCACTTTAGAATTTGTCTCGGGTCTTAAAATTTAAAATCAAATATTGTATATGTGTATTCCATGTCCAAACCTGTTTACACCTGTCCCAAACATATCTAAGGAGGATTAGCTGGTGGTACCCAAATGACAACCCTTACCAGCAAATCTATACTATGGTAACAACATTTGTCAATTATCTAGCTGGGCAGGAATCAAGAAAGTTAGATGATGTAACCTCCGCCGGCCTGTCTCCACTCCTAAACTTGCATTTTAATTAGTTGGTTAGCTACTCTAGCGAACAAACAAAAATTTTATTTTATTGACCTGCTTTTATGATTCCATAACAATTGTCAATTATCTAGCTTGGCAGGAATAAATGAAACTTACCTAATGTAACCTCCGCCGGCCAGTCTCCACTCCTAAACTTGCATTTTAATTAGTTGGTTAGCTACTCTAGCATATACCAAGAACAAAAAAAACAACAATAATTATTTTATTTAACTGCTATGATGGTTCCATAACTTACAAACATTAAAGTAATTAAAGGAAACAAAACAGCTGAGTTTCTCATTATTTTTTGTTTGTTTGTAATGACGAGGGTTATCGCAAGCATTTTCCCCACTTGCATAATTTAGTAGTACACTGATTGCTTCGTCATTCAACCTACAACTATAAAAATACACTGATAACCTCATCATTAGTTCAATCGACAGGTATATTGTAAACTGATAGCCTCGTCATTAACTAACCGATCCGTACACTAATACACTGATATATTTATTTTATTTTTTATTTTTTATTTTTTATTTTTTATTTTTTATTTTTTTTATTTATATATATATATAAGTAATGCTATATGTACCTCCAAAATGTCCCTCATATATATATATATATATATATATATATATATATATATATATATATATATATATATATATATAGGGAAGATTTATGAAATGCCCAAAAACTAAAAAAGTTTTATGTAAAACCCACCGCTAAAAAAACTTTCATCGCGTGCCCAGAATTAGAGAAACTTATCCAAAGCGGGTTCCAAATGACCCTTTGCCCTTCCTTTTAATTTATTGGAAACACCCACAAAACTGCTCTTAAAAAAATGTTTCAATACTCCATCTTCTTCCATACGCTGCTCACTTTCGAATCTAGGTTTTCTCCTCAAAAATCTTCAAAAACTCGTCGAAAAATTTCGGAAAGACCGGGACGAACGACAAAAGTGCTAAAACGGAGGTCCAAACATCATTTTTTTGCGAATCTAAAATTTCGGAAGGCCGTCTAACGGTGAAGCGGTTACTTTCAGTCTCCTCGACGATACGCTCATTTTGCGACAAACGGGACCTCGTTTCGACCTCCCAGTCAAAAGTTATGGCCCTCCAAAGTTTCAGCTAACCATAAAATGCAGGAGAATGGCATTCTCCGTCTTAATTTACACGGAGAATGACCATTCTCCGTCTTAATTAGGACGGATAATGACATTCTCCGTCTTAATTTACACGGAGAATGGTCATTCCAGTGTTAAACGCAGGAGAATGACCATTCTCCGTGTTAGAAACACGGAGAATGCCATTCTCCGTGTTAAATGAAACGGATAATGTCATTCTCCGTATTAAATAAAACGGAGAATGGCATTCTCCGTCCTAATTAAGACGGAGAATGGCCATTCTCCGTTTAGCACGGAGAATGGCCATTCTTCGTCTTAATTAGGACGGAGAATGCCATTCTCTGTGTAATTTATCACGGAGAATGGTCATTCTAGTGTTAAAACGCAGGAGAATGACCATTCTCCGTGTTAATTAGGACGGAGAATGACATTCTCCGTCTTAAATAAAACGAAGAATGTCATTCTCCGTCCTAATTAAGACGGAGAATGACATTCTCGGTCCTAATTAAGACGGAAACGGAGAATGTCATTCTCCGTGTTAATTAGGACGGAGAATGGCATTCTCCGTCTTAAATAAAACGGAGAATGGCATTCTCCGTCCTAATTAAGACGGAGAATGTCATTCTCCGTCCTAATTAAGACGGAGAATGGTCATTTCCAGTGTTAAAACGTGTAATTTAGTTTTTTCAGGAATAAAGAGTTTCGTTCTTCTTTCAAAGCGATGATAATTCTTATAGAAAAGAAGAAGAAAGATCTTCTCTCCACAATTGAAGATCTGAGTTCAAATGTCTCCACGATGAAGATGATGATGATGGTGATGATGATGACGAGCGATGATCTGAGTTCGACTGAAGAAAAACACACCGAACTACGAACGATCTTTGCGATCTCTGCTGAATATGAGAGCAATGGAATTCAGATTTTCCGTGAAGAAGAAGAAGACGAAAATCGCAATCCAGATCTGAGTTTTTTGAATTCAAATACATATAGATGACCAATTCGCGCGGAGGGGTAGTTTCGGTATTATAAAAATAGCAGTTTCTAGCGGGTGGCATCTAAAAGGGAATCTTGGAATATTTAACGTAAAAATACTTAATTCTGGGTATTTCATAAAACTTATCCAGCGGGTGGGCATTTCATAAAAGTCCACCCCGAAATTGGGTTTCTCAGCAATTTCCATATATATATATATATATATATATATATATATATATATATATATATATATATATATATATCCTCTTCATTATAACCCTCAACTTAATATATCCTGCATAATACTAGAGTTCAACTGTATATCGCTGCCACCTACTTCGCTTGTATAATAGAACACACTGACATCCTCGTCATTCAACCTACAACTATACTAAAACTGCAGATATAATCTCATAATTATTAAACCGATAACTATAGTACTATACTATACTGATGACCTCATCATAACCTCAGCACATACGTATACTATTACACTGATCGTCTTATCGTTATAACCGATGACTTAATATATTCCGGATAAAACAAGAGCTCACATATCACAACCAATAACGCAACATATTAGTATGAGAGCTAAGGAAATTATCTAGGCTTGCTTTGGATTGCTGTAGCCTTTCAAAAACTATAAGCAAAAGTAGTTTTTGCCGGCATGTGAGAAAGTTGTCATCTGAACCTGCACCCAAATGAAGTAATTTTTCAAATTTTTTTTTTAATAAGTTGTTGTCTTGGACTACTTTTCACGTTCTCCGGATAGAATTAAGACTTGATATTCTTCTTGAGATCTTCCCAAGTCTCAATCGAGCATAATCCATTCACCTTCTCAATTCACCTGCAGCTCCACAGCAGCGAAGATATCATCAGTGAAATAAAGTGACAGAGTATTTACCTTATCAGCCTATGATACCACTTGTCACGGACTTAGTGTTTTTGCCTACATTTCGACTCGTACGGAGCGAGTCCAGCTGGAAACGTGTTGATACATTGTATAATTCAAAGACAAGGTCCAAAATTTCTTAGTGGACATGGTTGACGACGACATCAATGCCATATGTGGGGAGAGTGTTACGTATAAGATTTTGTGTCCAATCGTGACGGATTTGTGTAACCCTCCCGTAACCAAGATTTTGCTGAATGCTTCTGAAATTATCTAGAAGATGGTGGAATCCTCTTGAAAATGGTTACATGTGTTGTAATGCATCACTCTGCTTGGTGCATTGAAATGATTTGTTGGCTCGATTGTTCATTTAGACTTGGGTTCCTGCAGAGGGTGCTGCAGAGATCTAGCTACTCTGTCGATGCATATCGACGTTTCTTTAGGTGGGTGGTTTCGATGAACCCTTTCTTCTTTACCTTCACACCTAATGAATCACAATGTTGTTTATGTTTACATGCTATGAATTACGACTGAATGCTAATAATAAAAGAGATGTACCCAAATAGATAAGAGAGTAATTTCACCCTTTAACATGCTATTATTGAACATGGAATAATTAAACAGATGAGTTAGACTTGTATAAAGTCGAATGCCGATATTATATCATATGGAGTCTTAACATGATGTTATAGATGTGGACCCTTGTACTATTGTAGTATGTTAGCACATAGTGTACATTTCTATTACTATGTTTTAGATATGAAATATAACAATGTGATTAAGTTATCATATGGAATATAGTACTGCTATTTTGTACAAGACGAAAATCATATTGTTTTCAAAGATCTAAATGTAGAAGGCTTGGGACTGTTGGGTCGCCAAGGTAGTATTCCTGGACTAGAAGCTAAATAGATGAAATCTTGGACTCGAAAGCTTGAGCCGAGCGATGGATCGATGTGTTTGGTATGTGGTGAGTAGAGATTTTTGTATAATTATTTCAGTTTTATACCATGCATTTCTGTATAGTCTATACATTCATGTATTTCTATGGTCAAGGACAACTTGTGCACAGGATTTTTAGCTCCTCGAACGAATCACCAGAGCACCGAGAATGTGTCGGCCTTGGAGGACCCAAGATAGTTGTGTTAAAGTATTAGCAAGGATGATTTGGCAACTTTTAGTGGGGCTCACAAACTGCACTAAAAGGATCTCATCATCTAACCAGGCTACAGTCCATGATGGCTTGTGGTGCTACTGGCCTTCATATAGTTAGGTTGTATGCTAAAGTTATCTCCCTGCGAACCTAGTTACGGGATATAAGTGAACACTAGCACGAATATCTTCATGATGGGTAATGAGTGTCTAATAGGGCCACATATTATGATACATTATTTTATACATTGTGAATTGATATCGTTGTAATGATAATATGCCTTATGAAAGAATATTGTTTTACGGGAGCACAAAAAGATGGACAATAGGTATTGGGTAAGTTCAACTATATTGCGTGACACATTTATGGTTATTGACACAAGTATTGTATGCTATGTAACTAATCCTAAGGAAAGATTAGAATAATACGTGCACTCACTTAACATGTTAGTTTTGGTTTGTGTGGGCGAGAGTCACTCACTAGTACTCTTGCACTAACACCCCACCAGATCTTTGAAGGTGTTTAGGACATAATCTATGGAACATTTGTATATATTGAACATAATGTATTAAAAATCATTGTAATATGTTCTTCTTGAGTTGTAATCCTTGTGACATATATATATATATATATATATATATATATATATATATATATATATATATTTTTTTTTTTTTATGCATTTTATTGAAGAAAAAGAGGAGCTCAAAAAGAGCACTACAGACAGGGACACGGCCAACAAACACAAAAGGGCCCTGTTGAACAAGGTACAAAATGAAAAAAGTAGAAATGCTGAAATTCAAAATTTTGGAGAACTAAAATTTCGAAACACAGCTGTGATTCGAAACATTTTGAAATTTCGAAGAACAGAATTTCAAAATGTTCCAAAAATTCAAAAACCTAAATACGAAAAGACTTAGGGTCGCTCGGCCTGAACAGGAAAGGGCATGCAGCCCGATAGGGGGGGTGAGGGCTCGGCCCAAGAGGGGCACGCTGCCCGAAGGTAGCGGCGCACTACCCCAGGGGGCGCACGGCCCGATGTGCCTCGGGCCCCCCTCGTGCGCATCTCGATGCCAGGGGCTCCGGTGGAGGAGGCCAAGAGCGGGACGAGGGCTCCGGCGGGTAGTAGCCCGGAGGGGGGGGGATGGTGACCCGAGGAGGAGGAGGGGGTGGTGATCCGAGGAGGAGGAGGGGGGGGCTGGGGCTCGACCTCCGGGGGAGGGAGGGTGGCTGGCCTCTGGGCGGAGAGGTGTATATATATATATATATATATATATATATCTATATATCATTCTTGACTTTGAACTATTGTAATCCATGTTGATATTGTTAATAAAAAGATCCATTCGAATATCTTGCGTTGATTCAACTTTAATGCTCAGCATTTTCCTCTACGATGACTTTTTACCTTGAGTTCTATCAGTTGTTTTGGTATTTGCCTTATACAAGTGCAATTTAGACTCGTACGTCATCACGTCTAGTGGTGACTTTTGATCCTACGGGATTAGGTCATGACATAATGGTATCAATGCACAGCTTTACATCTTGGACTGTCAATTGATTCTTTTTAACTCTGAATTGCTTCCATGATCTAACTCATTGACTCTCTCGATGGTCTGCTAGATGTTCCATACAATAAGTCCAGATATCTTATGATCTCATGTGGGTATTTTGATGAACAAGGATAGCTACGCATAGCATAGTATTTGTCTTGAGTTATTTTGAGAATATGTTTGGTTTGAGCAGTCCGTGTGATAAAATGCTTTGGATGGGAATATTCGAACTTGGATATTTGGTTCTTGGATGAGTAACATGCTATTAGTAAAGATATTGCGGCCAGGTTTGAGATTGTTAATGTGAGTTTGGAAGAAAATGTGCTTGGATTTTAAGGAATGGATATAAGGTAAGTTGTTTAAGTAGATTAGTTTCAGTTTGATCTTGAAGATTTGCAAAGTGGCTTGATCCCATAGTGGTGTTTTAGGTAGCCTTGGTGGTATTGATTGACTCAAATTTGCATATCGATGTGTATCCATCTGCATTAGATGGGGTAGTACAAAGCCTTAGTTTAGAAGTTTGCCTGATTAATGTAATTTTAAATGTTTGTTGGTTGATTTGCTTAAGATAAAATAGAATGATTTTTGGAAGATGGACAAAATATTGAATGAGGATTCAGGATTATGGAGTGGATAGCTTGGTTAAAAAATAATATGGATCATATATGGAATTGTGGATAGAACTAAATAGGATTGAGTTTGAATTGAGTGGAAGACTTGGTGGTGTGATTGGAAATTTGTTTGGTTGTTTGGGAATGACTCAAAGAGATTGAGAATTGTGTTGGTTGATGACTTGAAATATAGATGATTCGATCTTGTGTATGGATGATTTGATATTATAATCTAGTTTGGAAGATATCATTGGGTGAAACAATTGAACTAGCAAATGGATGATTTTTTATTATGTTTATATTGGGTAATATTGGGGTGTACCAAAGATTGAAAACGTCGACTCAAAGATATTAAATTTGGATGAATGCAGATTGTGTGCATAATGAATCATTGAGTTTTGTTATCTTGATGGATGTTAGCTTGTGGACTATCAGTAGATCAAATGATAGTATTGAAGTTTTGAATGACTTGGTTGAAGTGACCATGAGCATGAATGAACGAATATTAGTTGAACTTTGCTTGGTGAATGTTGAAATTCTTGAAGATTGATCATTAATTCAGAGTGACTTGATTGACGGATAAGGATAATTTGGAAGTTGGTCTATCAATTAGGTAGAATAAATATGTAAAGACTGAAGCGATCGGTGATTGTGGATATTGTCTTGACTTATGGATTGATATTAAGTTGGTTTAATGATACAAGTTAATTAGATGCTTAGATTGAGGACAAGCAAGATTGGAATTGTAACTTACGATTGGTGGATTTGTTTATCGTACATATTTAAGGACTTGGACTATATGAGTTTCTTAGATTGATTTCGTCGATCATGTTATAGTCGAGGATGATTGTTGGATGAATATACCCTGGGAAGGCTTTGCTAATAGACTTCGATGACCCTTGGATTTTGAGGATGATGATGTTAGGGATGATATATGTTTGGTTAAATATTATGAGTGAGAAGAGTTTGGGTAAAATCCCTGGAATGCTGAATAAGGTTTGCCCCTAGGTTTTGGGGTGAGTACTATGGTTTGGTTGCTTATTGGAGATGAGTTATCCGATGTTGGAGTGTGGTCTAGTAAGCTAGAGTAGTGGTTAGACAGACATCCCAATGTTGAGGGATAGGATTGGTTTGATTGACCTTAGAAGAGTTGTTTGGATAGATTGTGTTATAATAGAGCGGGGGTACCAAGATGATTAGGTTTGGTTTTGATTCTACAGGATTTTGGCTGGTTGTTTGCAGTTGGAAGAATGGGATCTATTTGGAAAAGTCTGATTGATTACTTTTTATAGGATGCTCGTATTTGACGATACTCAAGTGGAGGTGATGGATGAAATTTTGTTGACTATTTGGATTTTGATTTGGAAATCATGCACTTCGAAGAAGTGATTGATGATAGTGTCCTTGGATTTGAATTGGCTTGGACTTAGACTTATCTTACTCGAGGTAATATTTTGATTTGCATAGACTGAATACTTGTGATATTAATCGTGTCATCATAAGAAATAGATTGGAAGAATTGGTTGTTGGGTGATGGAATGGATTGGGTTTTGATGGTTCGAGATTTTATGTAATTGGAAGAAAGTTGATGAGCAAGATAAATATATATATTCTGGTATGTTGCAAGCTAGAAGATGATCCAATTAATATTTTTCCTTGGCGATTGATTGAAGATGATTTTATACTTGGTCATAATAAGACGATATGGTCAAGAATAAGATCATGTTTGGAAGATTTCTATAACGCCCCATGTTCGAGATATATTCCAATTAGCCAAAATGCAATAAAGAATAAATAATTCAAAATAAATTTCGGGTTTTACATTATATACTACATATATTAAATATTTAGTACATATATTTTTGTTACTATATAAGTAAAACTCTATATATAAAATTCTACATATCCGTATATAAATATGTAATTAAAACCATTTATACATGTATGTACAAATCTACTTAATATAAAAATTCTCTCTTACATATACTATATATACTCTATATTCATATACCATAATTATTCTAATTAAATAATAATAAAAAATATAGCATAAATTTTAGGGGGATACATTCTACCCAACTTATAAAATTTTGTTCTCGAAATTAAAACTAAAGCACGGTCTACGAATAACGAAGTTAGAAGATTAAGGTCATGATATCGTACCATAATACAATGGAAGAAACTGTTGTGTATGCCATCTTCACGCTCCTAAATCTGGCTCGTGATGCTACAATGGCACACAAATCTTGGGAATCGAACAATTTACTCTTCTTATGGCACTCATAAGTTTGTGGTAGTAGTTTTTATCTATATAGGCTATCAATAAATACTCATATTGCTTAGTCCTTACGTCCCTTCATGTTCATGGTTTAGACTATAAAATTCCAAGTCATTCTATCATCATGGTCATGCAATGGTAAATTTAACAAAAATGTCATACCTATATACGGCTCCTTGGGTTGGTGTCCGGTTGTGATCATATTGAATGTTTGTCAAAATTTTGGTTATCCCTTTGTTGCATGGCCTTATCATATTGTGCAGACTGTAGTGATAGCGGCTGGCCGCTTGGATATTCAATAGTTGCTGGCGGATGTGGTGATCCTGCTTCCGGTGCTGATAATGCTGCTCTCTACACATGTTGTTGCTTAAAAGTACAATCTTGAACTTAGTGTTGACTCAATCCACAACCCATACACAATCCTAATTTGTGATGACAATCTATATGATAGGTGTTCCTTCCTTCCGCAATAATGGCAAGTATGAAGTTCCTTCCCTTGATATGGGAAAACTCTAGGTTGCTGCTACGTCACAGAATGTCTTATGGATCCCGCTTGTGTAGCCTTAACTGATGCAACTGTCGAAGTTGATCGTCGTTCTGTGCCTTCTTGCCTGTGGCTCCTGAGTCCTAGTTGGCCAAAATGGTTACATGTGAAGCTCGTGACTCAAAGCTGCTGTATCTCTAAAGGTCTATGCTCAATCCATTATGAAATCTCTTGGCCTTCTCCAACTCTGTCGAGACTAATTCGGAGCAAAGTGACTCAACCGACTAAATTCGGTGTCATACTCATCAACGGTCATACTTCCTTGTTCCAAGTGTCGGAACTGGTCGTAAAATACGTCTTTGGCAATATCTGAAAAATACTACCTATTGAACAACACCTTAAATTCCTCCAAGGTTGTTCAAGTCCTATTCTCCTCTCCTCTCCTCTCCTACTCACTAATGATAGGCATTGCCTTCTAACTGGAGTCTAACTACAATCATCCATAGATTTACGGACAATTGGGAGGCTCTCAATAGATTTTCCATCTGCTCAAGCCATTTGGTAATCCCTATGGAGTCTTCCTACCCTTGAAGGTAAATCCCTCAATGGTTCCTACAATTTCTTGAGGTGTTTGAATTAGAGCTGTCTCCAAACTCCTCCTAATAAACTCATTTTGTTGCACCTGGGCTTACATCATGCCCTAAAAAACTGGCTCGTCGGAGTCCCATCAGTTTGAGACATTGGCTGTTGTGGCAGTATGTACGACCTTTATTGAATAACTACTGGGCACCCTGTGATCCATACTATGGTGGGTACGAGGTAGATATGATATGGATACTGCGATGGATATTATGGTGGATACTGGGGTAGATGAGGTGGAGGATAATGTGGTGGATAGGGTGGAGGATACTGTGGTAAATATTGTGGTGGAGTGGTAGGTGATCTCCTTGAGCTGTAGGGATTAAATGGTCTCGGTGTCCCATTTGAGGTAAATAGGCTGTGATGCTGTTGAGTGGTGGGTGGAGTCGTATCAGGTTGAGGCGATAGTCCTAGTTGGATTGGTGTGGTTGGCGACATCGTCGGTTGCAACTAAGCTGTGGATCCTCATGAATTGTTATTTCACCAACGGTAATGGCAAGAGGGGTAGAGCGACCACTATGCAGATTCATCCTATTCGCACAAAATATAAGATTAACATTAGGGCAGGATCAAGCTAGATGCAAGTCAAGCAGTCAAATGAGAGTTCGAAAATGAAAATCAAGGAAGACGATCAAGCATGTGGATGAGATCCTAATTTCTAATCCTATATGCAGGTTTGCTCCGTACAGTAATATAACTAAAATAATATTTTCTTGACTGCATAGGCCACCACAGCTGTGATTAAGGTACGCAAGGTAAATGATTCATAATTGGTTTGTTATTTCCTTGGATTGAGGAATTCATAAGAGAGAAAATGTGGATCGATTCAATTGTGACGTCAGAGATAATGGATATTTACAAAAATTTAGTATGATATATGATTGTGATTTGGAATTTGATATAGTTAGGTTTAGAAGATTGGTGGATAAAGAAATTTGATGTTGAGAATCAATTGGATTAAATGAGGTGCAACACTTGGTCTCGATGTGTAAATATCAACTGATTTTGGGCTATGTTCCTTGATTCAACATCGATTTTGGTATAGTTCATCGGTAGGTTTGCCCTAGATTTAAGTGTGGCTTATTGTTGTGGGTGTTAGTTATCCAGTGACTTTGAGTAGTACAGTTCTACGCGATGTGTATTGTTGATAGAAGTAGAGGATGATGGTATAGTTTTGGATATGGTTGGATTGAGTTTGGTGGCATAGTTGTTCGATGGATTTGGCTAAGGTTTGAGTGAGGTTGCGTTAATTGAGAAATAATGGAAGGTTATGTTTGATGATCATTGATACTACACAAGGTGTATTCATGTTGGATAGAGAAAGATGTTTTATGGAGTTTATTGAGTTTATATAATTGAGTATCTTGGTGCAGTTATGGATTGAAAGGTGTTTCTCGATTGCTTTATTGTGGTCTGCATATTTGGACGGTGTATCTGTTGTGGATTCGTCATGTGTTTGATGTAGAGTTTGAGTAGAAGTTCATCATGGTCAGAGATCGGATTTGTCGATGCATATCAATGTTTATTTATGTGGGTGGTTTCGATGAACCCTTCTTCTTTACCTTCACACATAATAAATCAAATGTTGCTTATGTTTCGTGTGCCATAAATTATGATTGCATGCTAATAATAAAAAAGAACCCAGATAGATAAGAGAACAATCTCATCATGTAACATGCTGTTATAGAATATTGAATAATTAAACAAATGAGTTAGGCTTGTGTAAAGTTGAATTGCTAGTATCATATATATCATATGGAGTTGTAACTTGCTATTATAGGTGTGGACACTTGTATTTTTGTAGTACGTTAGCATATATAGTACAGTTTAATCACTATGTTTTAGATATGGAATATAGCACTGTGATTAAGTTATCATATGGAATGCAGTACTGTTGTTTTGTAGGATGACCATCATATTGTGTTTCAGAGATAGAAATGTAGAATGTTTGGGACCGTTTGGTCACCAAATCAATATTCATATGCTGGGATCTATGTAGATGAATTATGGACTATTTATATATAGACGACATAATAATGGAATATCATCGTAATGTATTGTTCTTGATTATAAGCCTTGTGACATATTTGTTGTATCGGAGAGAGAGATAGAGAGATATGTTTGTAATCTAGTCATTCTTGATTTTGAGCCGTTGTAATATTCATATCAATATTATTTTAAAAAGAATCATTTGCTCTAACTATGTAACCGTTTTTGGTATTTTCCTTGTACAGTGCAATTAGACTCGTATGACATCACGTCTAGTGGCGATTTTCGGTCCTACGGGATCGGAGCATGACAAGTTTCATCGACACAAGATCGCACGGGGAGAAGATGCATCATTAGGCGGTAGCGAGCTCAGCGGTATCGAGTAGGTCGACGAGAGGGGTCTCGACAAGTTGGAGGGCTAAGTGGTGTTGTTGCGATCTTGGTGGCTCGACGGCGGAGGAAGCTCAACTTGGTGAAATGCTGGGACTGAGGGTTTTCGACTCGGTTGTTCAAGGCTAGTACTTGTGGTGTTGGGCTCCGAGAGTGGTAGCCAGCGTAGGCTACACGTGTCGGTTTGGGATCAATAGAGACAGGCTTACCTTCGGTCGCAGTGCAAGTTTTATCTCGTTGCAGAAGGCTGCCAGTCTCATGGTGGTTTAGATGGCGAGTTCGCTTGATCGGCTTGCAGAGGAGTCCGGTGATAGAGCTCGCAGAGGTCGACAAGAAGAGAAGGTTTCGGCTTTGACACAAGCGTTAATTCACGACAAAGAAGTAAACGAGAAGACAAGTATGATGATGGCTCGGTCAGAATAATGATGATAGACTAAGCAAGAACTGCTGGAAAGAAAGGTGCTGGGGACAATGGTATTGGGGCTAGTCGGGGGTTGCAGAGAGGTGTTCGATGATCGGTAGAGTTGGATGGCCAACTTTACTGATGTTGTAGCGATGGTGGAAATGCTTTGGTGTAGCAAGGCTAGGGAAGCAGAGCTTTGGGGATTAGATTTTGATTCGTTTTCCTTCAGCAGAAGAGTAGGAATTATATAGATTTTGATAAATTTTTGATTTGTTAGGTTTTTTAATTTTGGATTGGATTGGATTGAGATTGACCAGAAATTAGGATTTGGATATATATCGAGTTTAAAGTTTTAAACTTTGAGGTCCGTTTGGATATGTTCTCTGAAATTTGGTTCAGAAAACAGTTTTCTGAAGGTAGGTTATAAAGTCTTTCCTAAGTATAAAATTATGATTTTGTGTTTGGTTACTTTCATATGAAAATAGTTTTCGAAAAACAAAAATAAATTTTTGTTGGCAATTTTTTTATAACTTTCAAAATATAGTTCTACTACAATCACCCCCGGTGTCCAATTTCTTTGACTATTTCCTGGTTTGATCGATCTTGATCGGATCGGATCTATCGATCGAATCGAGGATTGGTAGTTCTAAATTCTTGATTCGATGTTTAATTTGAAATTCTCTGTTCTTGATGCAATGACGCGGGGGATTATCGATCACGGCTGGATGAGGTGACTGAGTTCGATTGTTTGGGATCGTGTCCACGTCTGGGTTGTGTCCAACCATGTGGATCAGACCGTCATTTCCGAGTCAAATTTCTCCAGGTAGCTTCTACTCAAGACTCTTATTTACTCAGTTACATTTGGATGTTTGGTCGTAATTCCAGTATTATGATGTGGCTTTCATACATCGTGTTCGTATCGGAGTACGTTCATGTTTGCTCTTAATTGGCGTTCGAATCGTGTCTAAGAGTTATGTTCGTGTCTGGCATACAGTTGTATCAAGTAGATGGTTCGTGTTCAGTATCATAGGTGTACAGCCTTGTTTGTATCCTGCAATGGGTTGTGTCCGCCTTGTGTTCAATGCTAGTGTGCGTATCTATTTGGTGTGTGTCATGTGTTGAATGTCGGGTGCAAAGAATCAATTGCTATATAAGTAGCGAGGAATTGGAAATTCAGATTTGGTGCAGGAGGAATTTGGTTCTTCTAAGTTTGGTGTTTAGTGTTAGTTAGATGGTATATTTCTATTTTTGTTAAGCAATGAATTTGTATATATTTATTCTGACTTTTGGTTATCAATACTGTATAATTCTTTGCCATTTTGAACTATGATTCAATTGGGTTGTATAAGTTCTTGTCTATATTTTGTTGAATTGATTTTATGAATTGCTTGGGTTTAGCCGGGGGTCAGTTGCATAAGTATTCTCATAATTGTTCCTAATTTTTGAGATACCAATAGCTGTTATATTCATTTGTGTTCTGGATAGCTTTGTGTGTGTTGGTGAGGCTTGCTAGAATACTTATTGTCAGGATGGGATGTTGTAAACTCTAAGTTGCATATATTGCCAGGATTGGTTGGGTGTATAGTTGAGGGATTTTGTTAAGTTTCAGTTTTGGTTGTGGGTTACATATTTTGCAAGATGAGTTATAAATTGACGGTTTTGGTGCTGACTGTGCCAAGTCAAATAAGGAGGGAATGGTAAGTTGCAGGCCAAGCTAGGGTTAGCCAAGTTGGGATAATTGGTGAATTGATGTGTGGGCTATATTCAAGTAAGGTTGGGTTTGGAGTATGAGTTTTATTGATGATTTAGCGGTAGATATACTATATTTTGTAAAATAACTTCTATTAAATAAATCTATATATTTTCTGATAAGAGAAACCATCTAAATTTGTTTCTAATCGAAATTAGAATAGATATGTTAGCTATTTTATAGATAACTTGGTAGGAAGGTTTACTAAATGAACTTGCGTTTTACTAATTATTATTTTGGATAGCAAATATGATAATTTAATACTGGTCAAATAATATTAGCTAGTATCATTTAGATTTTTAATTAAAAATTCCAAATTGATCTAGGTGGACCTAGTGCTCATTATCTTCCTATCGATCCTCCGGAGCAAGGCAAGTACATTCTATGGTCTTGTGCATTTACATTCATATCCGTGCTTTCCTGTGATACGTTATGACACGGTATCATGTTCTTATGTACTTTCATGTTCTTGTACTTACTTGTGTCGGGGAGGGGAAATACACTAGCTATGTGACCAAACTCTGGTTCTAATATTCATATAGATAGCTTAGGCCTCGCATCGTGCACGCGGGTCCTAAGCCGTACCGATATTCATGTACTCCTGTACATGTTCCTGTACTCACCCCAGCGGTCACATAGGCTAGTTGTATTTCAAACATTGTGCACATGTCATGTCTTGTACTTCAGGTTCATGTTTAGTTCCTATACTTTAGTTCCTGTACTTTATTTCCTGTACTTACATTCCTGTACTTTCATGTTCTTTTCCTGTACATTATATTTTATGTTCTCTTGTACTCATTTCCATATCATGATGTTCTTGTTCATTTCCTAGAATTGTACTTTTTTCTATTCCTGACTGGATATGTTGCAGTATACTTGCAGGATATCATTCTACCTTATGGGCCAGAGCCCAGGATTTTAGCTGAGCAGGATGGAGACATGTGACGCCCCAGAACCAGAATACTGGAGAGCGGGGGTGTACATAGCCAGCTACGTATATTGAAATGGAATTCACTTTGCTATACGGTCACGGCTGTCTAGATATGAGGGTTTACTACAAGCCAACGGTCTCTTAAGGTCAAGCGTATTGTCTCAATCTCAAGCAAGTAATGTCGTTACAAGATGTTAGACCACCAAATATACAATAAAAGGCGTCCCAAATATTACATATTCAGCTGATCATGAAGCTAGTCATACAAAATGCGAGGACTAGCAAGAGTTAAGTCATACATGATCAACCCTAGGATTTGTTAATCATGTTACAGCCCATAGGCAGACAGTAAGTAAAGATGCATCGAGCTAACAGGTGCTCGTCGGCTAAACGCCTCAAAAGAATAAATTTACATGTAGTGGGTAAAACAAAATGAAAACCCACTCGTAGCCCGGGTTCCTTCTAGTCGCCACCATTGGGCTGGAAGTTCGATAGATCCTCGGGCTGCTCCAAATCTGTCCACACAAAACCAGCTGGGTCAAACCCCAGAAAGAGCAAGTGCCACAAAGGAGGCCACGAAATAAGAACAAAAGCCAGCATATCAGAACATAAGAAGTAGAAGAAAAGCACAAGTAATAAAGAGTACAACAGACAATAAACGACTAGGAACGTGACCGTTCCGGGAGCCAGGTTACAACCCTTAAACCAAACAAGGACCGGGTTGTAACCCTTCGCCTGAATAGCGCCTTATCTCTACCCATTTATTGTTAAAGATAAGTAAAACCATGTACAGGAGTACCAGGTACAGGGTCTGGACGAGACTTAAACAAGGCTGGACACCATCCATTCACAAGCGGCAAAGCAAATACTACGGCTTACTACTTTAACTAACTAGGGTTATCACAAGCCTTAATTACTAACAAGATGCAAATTGAGAAATTCCCAGTCCCAAGCCCTACAGACTATCCAGTTATCCTTCCGCGGGTTGAGAGTATGGTTGGGTACATCGCCCAGGAGACGATATACCCATAGGTGACTTAGAGGGTGCAACACATGACAGTGTGCTGGAAATGTGCCCTACTCGTCGGTAGGCTACAAGTCAGTTTAGAGCGCCAAAATAACAGATCGCCTGTGACTGAAAATCCTCCATGAACTATAGTTCGATCTAGTCATTAGTCTAATCCATATTCAGTGTGAATCCTTGACCGTGGTAACCAGGGAGTCACGTCCTAGATATGATGCAAGATAAGACAAGTGGATTGCACAAAGCAACAAGAATGAACACCCACGGAGTCAGAGCAAGTCAAGTATGACCAGCTATCAAGTCAAGTCAAGTTACAAGTCAGGGTACAAGTCAGGAGTGCGCGCCACGGGCCACTATCAAGTTATCCAGTTGCAAAGTGAATTATGAATCACAGGTTACAAGTTAAGAGCGCACCCCATCGGTCACTATCAAGAAGATCAGAAAACACTAGGATCATAATCACAAAATTAACGAAAACCGTACTAGTCATAAGCAAAACATCAAAAACCGTGCCAGGTCGTGTTGGTCAAGACAGTCGTGTTGTGTGGGACAAGATCTCAAAACTCCAATCCACAAAAGGGGAGCCAAGTCCAAGAAATAAAACCAAATCATCATGGGCAAACAGGTTGTGCAGAGATCAGATTGCGCAGAGGGGGATGGACTGTGCAGGGGATGAACTGCGCAGGGGATACTGCTGGGTCGGGTTGCGCTGAAAGTAGGTTGCGCTGAGAGCGGGTTGTGCTGAGAGCAGGTTGCGCTGAGAGCTGGTTGTGCTGAGAGCAGGTTGCGCTAGGTTGAGTTGCGCTGGAGCAGCTGCACTGGGAGCGATCGGCGCAGCAGTCAAGTGCGCCAAGGAGAGGAAGGTGCTGGAGCTAAGAAGCGCCAGCGCAAGTAAGCCCAGCGCAAAGCGCTGGCCGAGGGGTTGCGCAGTCCGCCTTGCGCTAAAGAGCGCAGGCCGAGGTCTTCTTCTCCTTCAGGCCGAGAGGAAGACCCCAAGAACCCTAAACTTCAAATCTTCATACTTGGCCAAAACAAAACCAAATTTGGATTTCCAAAGTTCTAACTTGTGTAAAATTGAATTCTCTTCCACATGGAAGCCTCAAAACAAGGAAAAATCTAAGTTTAATAGATCAAAATCAAGAAAAACCAAAAAAGTTAAAACTTAGATCTAGAAAAATAGAAGCTCCAAATCATAAAATGCCAAGTTCTAATATTGTTCACCATGGCCTAATCTAGCTAATGGAAATAAAATGGGGTCCTTATGTGGTGGCAAGATACACTTGCCTATGGTGTTGGTGTTGTGTGGAGGAAGGAAGAAGAAGATAAAAAAATTAATGGAAGTTATGAGGAAGAGAAGTTAGGTGGGGTTTTAATGGGGGAGGGTGTGTTGTGTTGAGGGTGGAGGTTTAGCTAAGGGTGTTCCAATGCATACTAAACCAAACCAAACCAATTCTTTCTCCACAAAATAAAACCAAGCCAGGTCCAAAACCCATTTTATGAGAAAACCAAAATCCGCAAGTTAAGCCAAAACACAATTATAGGCCATAATTTGAGAAAATAAAATACAGGTCCGAAATATATATAAGCCTAATTAAAATACGTATTCCGAAATATGGGCATTACAACTCTACCCACCTTAAAAGTATTCCGTCCTCGAATTTAAATCAAGATGCTTAGAGATGTAAGAGCCAGCTATACTATCCACAGTTAAGCTATACTAGCAAACAATCAAACAATCATACATACAAGCAAGGATGGAAAGCATAGGCATAAGGAAGACATTATACCTTATGAGTCAAATAAGTCGGGATATCGCGATCGGATGTCGTCCTCACGCTCCCACATTGACTCACCTAGAGAGTGATGACCCCAAGCAACACGGACTAAGCTAATAGTCTTCTTCTTGAGTATCTTCTCTCTTCGGTCCAATATAGACACGGGCCTCTCCTCATACGAAAGGTTGGTACCAACAACCAATTTTGAATGATCCAGGATATGGCTCGAGTCCGGGATGTACCATCGTAATTGGGACACATAGAATACATCATGTACCTTACTTAGCGACGGCGGAAGAGCGAGATAGGATACATCTCCTACTCGCTCCAGGATATCGAACGGCCCTATATACTAGGACTAAGCTTCCCCCGTACGCCAAAGCGAATGACGCCGTGTTAGGCGAGATCCTAAGGAATACATGGTCGCCGATAGCAAACTCTAAGGAACATCGATGAGCATCGGCTCAATGCCGCTGGCGATCTTGGGCCACTCGAAGACGATCTCTGATCCCTCTGACCACTTTAACTGCCTGGGCAATCATTTTTGGACCAGCATCTGCCTCTCTCCGATGTCGTCCCATGCTAGCGGGGATCTGTACTTTCTGCCATATAGTGCCTCGAATGGGGCCATCTGAATACTGGCCTAGAAACTATTATTGTACAAGAATTCCACCAGGTGCAGGTGATCCTCCCATGAACCACCAAGTCAAGGGTACAAGATCTCAACATATCTTCAAGAGTCTGGATTGTGCGTTCCGACTGGCCATCTGTCTGCGGGTTATAAGCTGAGCTAAACTGAAGGTGAGTTCCCAAACTCTCTTGCAGGCTGCACCAAAAGTATGATGTGAATCTCGAATCTCGGTCCGAGGTTATACTGACGGGCACACCGTGAAGCCTGACAATCTGCCTGAGGTACATCTCTGCTAGCTGAGCCGTAGACTGACCAACTCTGAATGGAGAAAATGAGCCACCTTCATGAGCCTGTCAACTATAACCCAAATACATCTCTACCAGCTGGGGATCTAGGCAATCCAGTCACAAAATCCATGGTCATATGCTCCCACTTCCATTCTGAATCGGCAAGGGCTGAAGAAGTCCAGCAGGCCTCTGATGTTCAGCTTTAACCTGGGCAAACCAAACACCGAGAGACATCTCCCCTTCATGCCATTCCACCAGAAATGCTGACGAATATCACGGTACATCTTCGTGCCACCGGATGAATAGAATACTGTGAACTGTGAGCTTCTGCCATGACCTCCTGTCTGATATCTCCATGGGTACACAAAAACGAGTGCGTGTCGAAGTGTACCATCTTCATGAATGCACAACTCTGGCCTTCTTCCCGCCTTACACTCTGCTCTGAGTCACTGAAGCTTGGGATCTGCTGACTGCGCTCTCCGGATCCTCTCAACTATGCTGGACTGAACCTGTAGACTGGCCATCAACGCCACGTTGGTAGGAAAAACCACTTCGATTCCCATCTTCTGAAGATCCGCCAATAACTCTGGTTGCGCCGTTAGAAAATAAACTCCGGCTCTCCGGCTCAACGCATCTGCTACAAAGTTGGCCTTCCCTGGGTGATACTGTAAATCCACATCGTAGTCCATCAGTAGCTCGAGCCATTTTCTCTGCGCATATTAAGGTCCTTCTGGGTAAAACATACTTCAGGCTCTTGTGATCAGTAAACATCTCCACTCTGTCTCGTACAAGTAGTACCGCCAAAGCTTAAGTGCAAACACTACTGCTGCCAGTTCCAAGTCGGGTCGGGTAATTCTTCTCATGATCACGAAGTTGACGTGATGCATAAGATATTACCTTTCCATGCTGCATCAAGACACACCCCAATCCTCTGCCTGAAGCATCACAATAAACTGTGAATCATCCGGTCCCATCTTGAAGGGTGAGAATGGGAGCTGTTATCAAACCTCGTTTTAACTTCTTAAATGATTCCTGATACTCTGCTGTCTATACGAACGGCACATCCTTGTGGGTCAACTGGGTCATCGGCGCCAAATCTAGCAAAATCTGAAAAATCGCCGATAGTAGCGGGCCAATCCAAGGAAGCTGCGAACCTCTGCCGCTGAACTAGGTACTGGCCATGTCTCGATAGCCACAATCTTATGGGGATCCACTTCTACTCCTCCTTGGGTAATGATGTGACCCAAGTACGAAATACGATCGAACCAGAACTCGCATTTACTAAACTTAGCGTACAACTGATGCACTCTAAGCGTCTGAAGGACGATTCTGAGATGCTGCTCATGTTCTGCTTTGCTCTTGCTATAGACCATGATATCATCTAGGAACATGATTACGAACTGATCCAAGTAAGGCATAAAATACGATTCATGAGGTCCATAATATGGCCGGCGCATTGTGTTGGCACATTTTATTTTGAGTAATTAACATTTTCGTAGTTTAGTCTTTGTTCTTCAGATTCTTATATTCTCAGAAGATCTACTACATGGGTTTCTCGTTCAAGAGCTTTCTCCTTCTTCCTTGAAGACTGTAGCAGTTACGGCGTTCCTGCATAAGACGGCGTCTTCCTGCTTAGAGTCTTCGAGTCTGTACTGGTCTAGGTATATCTGTAAACACCTAAGGACGGATGACAGTAAAAAGAACAAGTCAAAAATCAAATAGCTACAGAGCGGCATACCGGCGGTTTGCTCCGACATACCGGCGGTATACCGTTTTTAGAATACAGAAAGTTGCTGTGATAAATAGTCGGCATACCGGTGGCATGCTCCGGTATACCGACGGTATACCGCTTTTCTTGTTCAGAAAGTTGCTGTGACAAATTGTCGGCATACCGACGGTATACCGTTTTTAGCAACCCAAAAGTTGCTGATAAATTGTCGGCATACCGACGGCATGCTCCAGCATACCGGCGATATACCATTTTTAGCAACTCAAAACTTGCTGTGACAAATTGTCGGTATACCGACGGCATGCTCCAGCATACCTGCGGTATACGAGTTTCAAATATTTGGTTTTCGAATTGCTCTGACTAGCATTAATGGCCGCATTTAATGCTCTCAAACGGTCATTAATATGACCGTTACTATCTGGCCGGTATACCGACGGTATGCGCTGCATACCGACGGCATGCCGGTCTGTCTGTAATCAGAGCATTAAATGCCACCAACTCTTGGTTCTCTTATAAAAGGAAGCTCTCTCTCTCTTGAGCTTCCTCACCAACTCTTCCATAAATTTTCCAACAACCAAGAGCTCCACCATTAATACTCTTCCAAGCTTTTCATTGTCATCCTCTCCCAAAGTGCTAGAGTATTAAAGAGTTGTACATTTCGATCTTCACGTGTTAGAAGATCAACAAGTTCTCATTCTCTTTTGTTTGAAGTTGGCGAGCCTTCGTAAAAAACTCGTGTGTAGAAGTTGGCGAGTCTTCGGATCCAAACTCGTGTTGAAGTTGGCGAGTTCTTCGGATCCAAACTCGTGTGTACTATTTGGTTAAATAGTGGATTAAAGCCGGAGAGAGTTCCGGGACTGGACTGCCTCAAAAGAGGATACCAGGATACATCCTTGCGTTTGTGTTTGATCTTTCTACTCTTTACTTTCAATTGTCTTTATTGCATCAATTGTTGTAGTTAATTTTTAATTTCCTATTCACCCCCCCTCTAGGGTTCTACAATTGGTATCAGAGCTTCGTTCTCTTGATTTGGATTTACACCTT
>JANAVB010023594.1:5000-10000 GCA_029216955.1 Iris pallida
ATGCCAGTGGCCTTTCATATAGATAATTGGCGTGCTAAGCGGCGAATCCGCATGCACGGTGTCGGTCATAATAAAGGAAGTGTAAGCACGGTATGCGTCGAATGGTGAAATGTGTGCTCGGTTGCACCCAAAGTATTATAAAGTCTACGATTCGGTTATACGTAAAGACACGTGCTTCGGCACGAGATACGTTGTCGTACTTGAGTTCTCAACATCGGTTCCATAAGTTGGGTTATACATTTCGAGTTAAGTCGAGAAGGGCCGTAGGGCAAGTATTTGACACGACCTAGTCGTTACGTCCAAGAGTATGGTACGAAAGACAGGTATGAGTCGGTACGTCGACAATGTAAACACGAGAAAGGTCTAGAGGCAAAGTATGGGTACGTTTTTAGTGCAAGGCACGAAGATGGTCTAAAGACACTAAATAGGCCGAGCGTCGGTCCTAAAATCGATCCTAAGGCAAGACTAGAAAGACAATCGTAAGGGGACTTGTAATGCACAAAGTAAAATAAACGTGTCGGTTCTGTATGGGTGGGCGAGAAGCTCACTCCACCAGTACAGTGGTACTGACACCCACATAGTGTTTATGTGCAGGCACAGGTAGAAGCTCGTGGCGCGGAGCTCGCTTGGATGCGTCGAGGCACGGAGTTCCTTGGCGATTCGAAGCGTGTGGCCGCATGGATTCGAAGACTTATACGGGACATAATGTATGGACATCGCCTTCCGAAGCTTCCGCTGGATCGACAATATGTATCGAGAGAGAGAGAGAGAGCTGAGCGATTTGTAATGTGAGACGAGTATAATTTGAGTGATTGTAATCTTGGCCTTGTGCCCCCAATGTAACCGTTATTTCAATATCAATAAAAGGGGCTTCTTTGAATAACTTGTGTTTGTTCTAAATTTCTGCTGCGTGTTCAATGTCTCTGCTCGGGACTTCTGTGCGACGACCCCGTCGCAGCCGCTGAAATCGGCCGTTATGGAACCCGCCTTGCACGAGCGCAATCTAGGCTCGTGCGGCATCACGCCTTAGCGAGGACGATCGCTCCTACGGGAGCGGGGCGTGACATAATGGTATCAGAGCACGGCTTTACGTCCTTGGACCGTCGATTGAATTCTTTAACTTCGATGTTTCCGTAAAACTCTGTTGCTTCCGCAAGTTGTTATCATTGGTACGCTCTCTCTCAAATGTCCCTCGGCATGTCTATACAATAAGTCTAAATATTTCAAAAGCTCGTACAAGCGTTCAATCTAACGCATCGGTAGGCCGTTGCCAAATGCGTCGATAGGGCCTTTGTGCCGATACGTTGCAAACTTGACTCGATAGAAAACATGTGCTAATGTTAGCAAAGTCGCACGTGTGCCCGAATAGTCCTACGTTGACCTTAGCAAGTCACGTGCATGCCTAATTAGTCCAACGTCGATCTAGCAATTGAGCGTGCAAAGTCGGAGTATAGTCCGTACGGGATGGTTATGCACACGGCCTTTTGGCTAAGTTGTGTTTCGTATCGCGCACCTCGACTTATTGGTGCAATCGAATTGCGAGTGATATCAAATATCGCTTGGTCGGAAACGAAAATACACTTGGAGTGTACATCGATAGGAACGTTATCAGACTAACGCTTAGGCGTACACGAAAGATTGTTCTGGGATTTTGAGGATGGGGCGAGCGACTTAGTGCGTCGATACGAACGTGATTGAGGACTAGATCGGATGGCTCGAACCCGAGTGGTGTATGGACGTTATAGAAATTGTTCGAGCGGAACCAGAGGAGTTACGGATAGTACGAGTATGTCGACAAGCGATGATATCGCAAAGCCTTAGAACGAGTAGCGCTTAGATGGTCATGATTCGAGAGTCGCAAACGTGATACCGTTCGAACGATTTGTAAACGATAGTGCGAATTACGAAATGGTTGAATGGAAATTTCTAAACGATAGAATAAATGGATGACTTGATTGAAGAAATATGTAGTCGATGACTTAAGATCGACGGAATAAACGATACGTGAATTTGGGTTGAAGAAATTGATGATGTAAACGATTCGAGGAGATAATCCAGTCGGACGATAGCATCATTCGCACGACTCAGAATTCGTTGCAAACGAAGATCGTCAGGTTACGTATATCGTCGATGGTATTGAGGCGTATCAAAGATGATATGCAATAACTCGGAGGTACTCGGACTCGGTGAATGACGATCGTGCAAGTGCTATTATTCGGTTGGATACAATAATTAGGATTTGATTGAGATGAATGTTGGATAAAAGTGATCGTGTTTTGATGGTTGCGTTGATAACCACAACGTCGACGGTCTTGTCTTGTGCGAGCGCAACTCTTGCCTCGCACATGCGTTGCGTCGGATTTGGGGCGATCGTTCCGCGTGAGCGCTGACATGGTGATTCATGTCACGGGAATAATCGAACTCAGAAAATTTGGACGCGACAACTTCGATTGTCCCGACTTGTTGGTTTGATGCGAAGGAGAACTCGAGAATGTTAGGACTTGTGATTGACGGTTGATTAAAACTTGAGGATTGAGTAGGTCCAATCCGCGCATCGAGAATGAACGAGTCTAGACACGAAACAAGAGTTACGCCCGATGAGAATGATTATTCTGGGGAGCGTTGCATGGTGATTCATGAACCACCGTGGATGATCGGACTCGCGTGAGACCGGAGCATGGCATATTGTTAAGTCAGACGACCTTGTGATCGATTACGTGAATTGGAATAGATGATTTCGGAAACGTGAAATATGAATTACGGTTTCAAGATGAATTGTGTCGTAGCGTGCTTGACTTGGAAAGATTGATAGGCAGATTACGTCGAACGTGTTCGAAGAGAGACGATGCGAAATGGCTTGATGAACGAGCGATATGTTCTTATCGAGGATTAGTTGAAACGTGAATTATCGTATGATGGCTTTACCGATACGACTCGTACCCGTGTGACGAATATTGGGATGTGCATAGGAAATCGATGCTCGAAGTTTAGAAATCAGAGTGATGCGAGCTTGGGTAGAAAACCCCGTACCATCGATTTGGTTTGACCTTAGGATGGGGTCAGTATTGACATCGTTGTTTGGGAACTATGATTCCAGTACTGACGAAAAGACTCAGCCTAGCGGTTAGGCAGACGTCCCGGTGCGAAGCGATAGGTGTTACGGAGGCACCACTCGCGAGCCTCGGCTGACATGCACGTATATCAGAGACGTCCGAATATGTGCACGATCCGACTCGAGTGGTGATGGCGGATTCTCTATCACGAGGCTTGGCTGACATGCATGTATTTTGGGGACGCCTGGAATATGTGTACGATCCAACTAAGTGATACGTTGAATCAAGTGAGACTTGAGGAACGAAAAAGTGTTGAGGATTTTGAAATCGTGAGTTTCAAAGAAATGTTGATGGTAATACGATCATTGATTTGAAACGAATTCGAATGTTGGTTGATCGATTAGTGTGCCTTACAACTAAGTTAGCGATAGCACGAGTGTGGCTCGAAATCGAAGTAACACGTAGGCGGAATGTGTACGATTAAGTCTTGGCCATAGAAACGGTAGGATGGTTTGCCTTCAGGAAAGTCTCGAGGACGAGACTTGTTCTGAGTGGTGTATGTTGTAGTGCCCGTCCCGCAAAGTCAATCGGAGGAATCGAAACGCCGACGGCATTCGGACTTGGCCTTACAACGGCGACTCGAAGACATCGCTCAGGTGGGGGAGTTTCGGTGAACTTGCCTCATCTTTGCCTTCACTTAATAATTCGTGTTTTCAACTGCACAAGTAGGCTAATATAAAGCTACGAACGCACATAGCTAAGGGAGTAATCCCGACCCGTCGGAATGTCTTAGAATATGAAAAATGGTCCCACGGTCTCAATAGAAGTCGGCTCAGCGTGCTTTGAAAATGACACTCGATCCTTCGTCCCGCGGCTTGGGAGAAGGAAAAGTTGGTATTCGACAAACGATGAGTTAGCCTAAGTCATAGGCGTCGCCCGCTTAAATGCTCGATAAAGCATGTCCGTTTCCACTGCGCAAGGCTTGGCATAGCCTTGGTTCGTCCCTCGGGTTAAGTTGTAGGCTTGAGTAAGTTAGGCAAAATTATGCGATCGACCTAAGTCATTCTAAGTGCCGTCCCGCTCGTTCTGCGGTTGTCAAGTCAAATAGTCCCACGATCTCACGGGCCGTCATATAACGTATGACTTGGGTGATAGCGTCACGTAAGACGGAAGTCAGTACAGGCACGAGCTACGATTGGCACGATGTAAAGTTAGCCACGGTCCATGGCACTTAAGGAACACGTTTGTTCAAGTTAAGTTGGAAGGCTACAAAGTAGTCGTTCCCTCGAGTTCAAGAAGTTCGAGGCGGTCCCTCGGTTGGGAGTCTCGCGTGCCTATCCACGTTAAGTATTCGAGGCGGTCCCTCGGTTGGGAGTCTCGCGTTCCTATCCACGTTGAGTTTCGAGGCGGTCCCTCGGTTGGGAGTCTCGCGTTCCTATCCACGTTAAGTATTCGAGGCGGTCCCTCGGTTGGGAGTCTCGCGTTCCTATCCACGTTAAGTATTCGAGGCGGTCCCTCGGTTGGGAGTCTCGCGTTCCTATCCACGTTGAGTTTCGAGGCGGTCCCTCGGTTGGGAGTCTCGCGTTCCTATCCACGTTAAGAAGTTCGAGGCGATCCCTCGGTTGGGAGTCTCGCGGTCCCGAGGCACGTTATGCCAAGTGTGATTCGGAGCACGAGTTGCTAAGTATAGTTCCGGTCGTACCAACAAGTAGGCCATGCATTTACGTGAGTCTAGATGTTCCGTAGGTGCGTGGTCATTGGAACCTTGTCGACAAGGATTTCTGCCTAGACTGGTTATACGCGGGGCACCGGGCCCAGTCATCCTAGGGGGTAGACGTTATAGCGCGCATGCTTTATTGCGTGGGTAGTCGGGGGCTTTCCATGGGGCTAGCTACCTTGCATCGAAGGACCCGCCGCCTGCCCGAGCTATGTCCGCGATGGCTTGTC
>JANAVB010023594.1:15000-22500 GCA_029216955.1 Iris pallida
AGCACTAATGCACCTGAAAATCAAAGTCAAGAGCAGAACGAATCGGTGGCGGGAGCTCCGAAGGGTGGGAGAAGATCAAACCCTCCTTCGTCGCAACGGCAAAGGAGACCAGAGCTTTTGCCACCCCATTAGCCCGAGGGGACACCGATCGCAAAGCAGGTGTAGGAGTTAGGCAAGCCCGGATCTTCCGGACTTTATATGTAAGCTTCCAAGGAGTGTCCTTTAGCCGAAATGATGTCAACCAAGTGTTGTGAAGAGGTCTCAATCTCACTAATACACCAGTTCCTAGATCTGCACCAATTTACCGCAAAGAGAAGGGCTTCCACCTCTGGAACCGATATGACGAAGTCCTCCATGAAGAAAAGAAATGCGCCAAAGAAGGTGCCGTTGACACCACGAATCACCCCACCCCCGAAGTCCACGAAGAGTCACCGCAACGAGCGCCAATGTTCAGTTTCAGACCTGCCGAAGGTGGCCGCCACGCCACCGGGGGTTGAGGAACGATCCTAGGGCCAGCGCGTAGCCGAGGAGCAGCCGCCGTATGTACCCTGCCGCTGGTGTGGAGCGAGGAGAGGAGCAGTAGCAGTGGTCACCCGCTGCTGGGCAGCAGCAACAGTGGGTCTACTGTCCGCCTCATGATGATGGGGATCCGCCTGGGAGGGGCTGCCGAGCTGGGCGCGTTGCTGGGGAGCAGCAGCCCGCAGCACCGCATTGCCGCGCTGAGAAGCAGCAACGACAGCAGTCCTGCTGCGCTGGGAAGCAGCGACTGCAACCCTGCTACGCTGGGAAGCAGCGACAGCAGGACGGGGGGACTGTCCGCCGATCCGAGGAGCCGTAGCAGCCGCCCGCCTGGTTGCTGCACCCTGCTGTGCAGCCATCACGCGCTGCTGAGGGGCGTCCGACCACCGACTAGCCCCACCACGACGTGGAACAGCAGCGCCATCCGCCATGATCGCCTGCTCAGCCCTGCCGCGCTGGGAAGCAGCGACAGCAGGTATGAGCGTCGCGCGGCGCTGAGAAGCAGCGAACGCGCCATCCTGAGTGTGAACGCCAGTCTGCGTGTCCACGCATCGCTGGGTAGCAGCAACAGCGCTCGTCTGGGACTCCACCCGAACCTGCGAAAAATCAGCCACACTAACCTGTCTAACCTGTCGGAGCTCGGCCTGATGAACAGCAGCAGTAGTATCTGTAGGGTGATGACAGCCCTCCCAAAGCTCAGAAATTGAGTCGTCCATCCCGTGACTCTGATTGGAAGTGTCGCCATGCGTCGGAGTGTTGATATTAAAGGCTGCCAAATGATACTTCACCGCCGCAGACACCCTACTGATGATAGAATTGCAGTTTCTCGTCCCGTTGCCAAATATGATATCATTTCTTTGCTTCCAAATCTCCCATAGAGTATTACCAAAGACGATGTTCCTGCAAATACCCGAAGGAGAAGATAACGAAATATTGTGAAGCCATACCTGGGCGAGCTCATCCACGTTAGTAGCCGAGTCCGGAAGAAGAAGTATATGCGCAAAGTGATTCCAGACCCGCATAGCCGTCTCACCCGAAACAAATAAGTGGTCCACGGACTCCACCTCCGGGTTAGCACAACACGAGCACCTGGAAGCCAAGTGGAAACCCATCGAAACCAATCGCGTATCAACCGGAAGCGCATTCCGGCTAAGTCTCCAAAAATGCCCCAACCCTGGGTTGAATGAATTTATTCCAATAGTATTTGCTCCAAGGGATAATGGGGTGTCTAGTCCTGTACTTATCCCAAAATGACTTGGTGAGTAGAGAACTCGCCATCTTCAGTCAACATCCAACACCTCCTGTCCTTATCGTTGTTAAGGACCATAACCTCCAACATACTTTTGGC
Organism: Iris pallida; assembly: GCA_029216955.1. Classification (NCBI taxonomy): domain Eukaryota; kingdom Viridiplantae; phylum Streptophyta; class Magnoliopsida; order Asparagales; family Iridaceae; genus Iris; species Iris pallida. The sequence continues at coordinate 16,868 of JANAVB010023594.1, forward strand.
CTTATTAGGAAGGAAATTCCTAATATCAGCCCTTGCTCCCGAAGCCAAGCGAATGATAGGTGATCGGACAACCTGAGAAATATTAGGAATATAATCGAAAGCACTAGGTTTAGGAAGAATCATACCACACCAATTGACCCCAAAAATCGGAAAGTGACCACGTCCGGCAACCCAAGCGCATTGGCCACTCACTCTCGGGAAGATATCCACAATCGATCGCCAAAGAGGGGATGGGTGATGCGGCATAACATACTCCGGCTCGGACGGGTCCCCGTACTTGCGTAACATGTAATGAGCCCACACCGACTCTCCTTTGATAATAGACCAACATCTCTTGGCATGAAGGGCAGTCATAACCTGTTTTAGAGACCGAATCCCCAAGCCCCCTTCATCCATCGGTCTACAAATGTGGCTCCAAGCTATCCATCGTTTCCGGTGCCTCTCCTCGGAGTTCCAAAGAAAAGCCGCCATACTCTTTTCAAGGTGTTTAATGAGTTTTTGTGGCGGTTTGATAACTGAAAGAGCATGAATAGGAAGAGCGTTAAGCACACTTTTTAATAAAGTAATCTTACCACCAAAAGAGAGCAACCGGCCTCTCCAACCCGATATACGTTTGTCAAACTTATTCATCAACTCTAAAAAATACTCCACTTTCGCCCTCCCTTTGTACAAAGGAACCCCCAAATAATGAATAGGGAGATGAGTGCGCATCAAACCGGAGCTGTTAGCAATGATATCTGCATGGGAAGACATGTGAGGTTTATCTGAAACAATAAGTGAAGATTTAGCTAAATTGATAACCTGTCCAGACACCGAAGCATAGTCCCGAAGAATAGATAGAAAATAATCAATGTTGTCTTTATCACCATTAAGAAAAATGAGACTATCGTCAGCGTAAAATAAATGCGACACATGTAAGCTATTAATTCTACCTGTGAACCTTTTCAAGTTACCGTAGAGGCAAAGATTGGAAATTTTCCGGCTAAGCGCGTCATGGGCAATGATAAAAGAGCCGGCGATATGGGATCCCCTTGTCTCAAGCCTCTGAAAGATCGAAAGTAGCCCCCCGTTTTGCGGTTGAGAGATATCGAGTACCAACAATTGGAGATAATTCTGTAGATGAGACTAGTCCAGTTGTGGCTGAATCCAAATTGATGAAGCACCCGAATAAGGAAGGACCAACTGACCCTATCATAAGCTTTCGACATATCTAATTTGATGGCGACGTTCCCCCCAGTAACCTTGTTGTCAATGTTCTGGATGATCTCATAAGCTAAACTGATGTTTTCGTGAATGCTTCTGCCTTTGACGAAACCAGACTGCTCCCTAGAGATGATGAGAGGTAGGACCGAAGCCAGTCGCCCCGCCAAAACTTTGGAAATGATCTTTTGCGAAAAATTGCTCAAGCTAATCGGCCTAAAATCCTGGCAAGAAATAGGTTTATCAACTTTAGGAATAAGAACTAAGTTAGCCGATGTGATACCTTGGGGAAGGTGCATGCCGAGGAAGAAGTCCGAGATAGCCAACATAATATCGGCTTTGATAATATCCCAGCAACTGGTGTAGAAGAATCCCGTGAATCCGTCCGGGCCAGGCGCGCCTTGCGGGTTCATAGATTTAATCGCTAGATCCACTTCCTCCTCCGTAGGCATGGCGCACAAAGCCTCATTCTGCGAGTCCGATATCAAGCTAGGGATGCAATCGATGAAATAGTCCGCCGGAGTCGTCCGCGTAGAGCCAAAGAAATCCGTGAAATGCGATATAGCCCGGTCCATAATGACATGGTCTTCAACCGCCGACCCATCGTGGTCAAACATACGGACTTTGTTGGTAGTCGCGTTCTCTGATAATAGCATGAAAGAAGGAGGAGTTGCGGTCCCCTTCCTTAATCCAATTGATCCTCGCTTGGTCCATCAACATTTGTTCCTCCATGTCCAGCACCGATTTGAGCTTTTGGCGGGCCGCGAAAAGATCCGCACCGATAGACTCACTCCAAGAGGACTGAAGCTGAGTTTCTAATACCTCAACCGCATGTTGAAAGTCCCTCTTTTGTTGTCTCAAGTCCCCGAACACCTTCCAGTTCCACTCCCGAAGCGAGGTCTTGAGCCGTTTTAATTTTTGGTGGAGCACAAGAAGGGGCGGCCCCTGACATGGAGCGTTCCAGCAAGTCTCCACAAGGTCCTTGAATGTTGGATGAGTGGTCCACATACGTTGAAAACGAAACGGCGCCGGGGCTTTATCTACATCAGAAGGAGACAACAAGAGAGGAGAATGATCAGAATATAAACGGGTAAGATGAGTTACCGTCATCGAATCGTGATCGAGGAGGAAGTTGGTATCATAAAGCACTCGGTCCAGTCTCTCCCACGTGTTCGGGTGGTTGATAAGACCGTTGCACCACGTATATGGATCCCTGGTAGCCCGCATCCAGCAGCCCATTCCTAGAGATGAAGTTGTTGAATTCCTGAGAGGCTCTGATGTCAATCTGGCCCGGACCCGATTTTTCCGCCGGCGACGAGACCACATTGAAATCCCCCGCAACGATCCATGGCAAGTCCCAAGAGCTGTAGAAAGCCGACAGATCCTGCCATAGTGTCCGCCGCTCCGCCGTGCGGCAACTTGCATAAACCACAGAGAAAGCCATCATGCGGTTCGTCTCCAGATCATTAACGCAGCAGGTCAAACATTGAGAGTGTATGTCCAAGAGATTAATATCAATGTTTTTATTCCATAACAGCCATATATATTTGTTCCCCTCGCCGGCATGAAAGAAATTCACCATATGCAAATCCGAGGCCAGCTTGGGTAGGTTATCCCCATCAATCTTTGGTTCAAGGATCGCAATGAAATCTGGAGAGTGCTTACGGTTGAGAGTAATGAGATAATTCCTGGTTTGAGTGCTCCTAATGCCCCTAACATTCCATATGATGGTCTTAAACATTAAGAGAGTTTTGCAGTTGGGTTTTGGCCTCTGGAACCCGCCTGGACTGTTTTGGAATGGAGGAGGAAGGAAGATTAGCCCTATCGGGTTTTCCGGTCTTTTTCCCTTTAGTAGCAGCAGCTTTGGCCAGCGGTGGCTGAACTGAGATCTTTTGTTGCTGCCCCCTATATCTGGATTTCGCGCCTCCTTGTTGTTCTTTTTTTTCGCTTTTGCCCGCTACCGATTCCATCATTATCTGTTTGTTGCTCTTGGCTTTAAAAGTTTTGATCATTTCCAGCTCTTCGTCCCGCTCTTCACTCTGTTCCGGGGTGCGAGATCCAAGAAGTCCGTCCCGCCGTTTAGCCACCTGACTCGTTGATACTTCTAGAGTTGTGTTCCTGGACTGAAGGACGTTTCGGACGAGACATCAGTCCCCGACTTGCCCATCCGCTGATCCTCACCGTCCCCCGCTCACTGGTTTGATCTCCACTCCATCCACCTGGACCTGCACATCATTAGGCATGGAGTCAGCCATAGTATCAGCCCAGAAGAAACCACAACCTCCCATCCTCCCCTGACTTATCAGGAGAGTGGGTCGACGTTGGATCAATAATGAAAAAAACTGGGCCCCCCGCCTCCTGCGGTTGTCACTTCATTGCCCCACGCCCAAGTCTCCTGGTCCGCTCCTGTTCCAAGTTGTTGCTGATCGCACGTCAATTGGCGTCCTCCTCCCTCTCAACTGCAGGAGCGTGCGTGAGGAGGGTGGTCCTCCGCCCTCATGTTGCCCCCTGTAGATTTGCCTTCACCGGGAGACCGCTATACCGATGATAAATCCTTGTCCACCTTAGTATTGTCACTATCTTCTACGAGAATAGTTTGTCACGACATCGTCTGCCATAAGAGACTCAAATCTGTTAGAAATCATAATTGACTGAGAACCGGTCATCTTACCTTGTTAATCTTATTAGCGTTGTTGCCCGATGCGGCTGATCTGTGTTGCTGCTTGATTCCTCCGGGGAATGAAGGACGTGTGTTGATTTGGCATACCAAGGATAGATTCTGAAGGGTTTTGGACCTATCTTAGGTAGAGGCGTATTCTTGGCACTAATGTCAGCAGTTATATCATGAAGGTGCGAGGCCTTCTACGAAGATGAGGGTTAGCCTTGAAACAGAATTTAATATTGTGTCCACGTAACCGACAATGGTTTACAATAATAAAACATTATTATCATATATATCGATTGGCTGTGAACTTGTGACCTATGGTGACATTCAGAGTGTGTGGAAGTTCTTTTGAGATATCCAATTCCATGCAAACTTCACGTAATGGCCTTAGTGAATTTCTAGTTTCATCGGCTATCGTCAAGAATTTTCCGAACGAATTAGCTATCCTTTTAATAGCCGACGGAACGAAAAATTCCAGAGGAGGGTTAGGTAGCGTAACCCAAACCGATGCGATGGATGACTCCTCCTTACAATTGAAATCCGATGACCATTTGAGAATCTTAACAGGATAGTTGTCAATTCTAATTAGGTTTTTGGTCCACACTTTTTTGTGGTCCTCCTCACTAGATAAATGTAGGACTATGTGCCTAGAGTCCATAGGAGCCACCGTATAATTCCCGGCCAACCCCCAACGTGAAGCGACTTCTTGAACCCGAGAGATCTTAGGGCATCCCGAGGTAAATTTGAGAACAATCGTATGTTGAAAAGGAGTCGCAAGAGCTAAACCTTCCTGTGACGTAAAGTGGACGTCAACAACTTGACCTTCCCCTTTGTACGTGTCCGTGCTCATGTCATTGGAATGAACTAGGTTAACATCATTAATGATATCCCACGTGTCCCTGATACGGTCCGGTCTCACAATATTAGCATAAGAGATTTTCGAAATATTCTGGGTAGCTCCATCTCTAACCTGTTCAGTGACAACTGAATCCCCAGGCAGAGAGGCAATCTGTGTTTTCCCAGCAGTAGAAATAGGAGTAATAGAGACGTGCTGTGTATTTGATACATGCATGCAATTGCTATGTGGGGAACCCACGTGATGAGCTAAAGAGAATTGACTAAGTTGACTGGGTCCCACGGGTTTGTCCAAGTTGGTCTGGTTAGAATTAAGCAAGTGATTAGTGGCCCCCACAGATTCCTTGTTAGTACGTGTGGAAATGATAGAGTTGACCGGGTTAGGAGCACTTACCTTGGTCTTCCCCGTGACCTTTCTCCATTCAGCCTGAGCAGCCCGAACACCCACAGCATGTTGATCCCCTACATGATCCGCCACGTGTGCAGATCCAGCCTTTCCACCAGACAGCCGCCCAACGGTCACCTGATCCCCACGCGAATCGATGCACGAAATCCCAGGGGGGATCACGTGTGAAGCAGGAGAGGCGTGGGGGGCCCGTGCCCCCCGCCGGCAAGATGGTCGGAGAAAATTCCGGCCATGAAGAAGACCGCCTGAAATCCAAACATCTCCAGCCGTGATAGGATGTACCGTGGGGTCCCCTACTCTGGACGTCGCCGGAGGCGCAGCGTGCCAACCCGCGGGCCAATAAGAGCCAGCTGCTTCCTCCGACCATGGGGTGACCGGCCGGCCGGATGAAGATGATGACCTTCGAAGCAGAGTCACCGGAGCAGCTCCGGTCGTTATCTGCGCCAGACCTCTGGAAGGAACCGCTGCGCCAGGTCGCATACCCGCCTGCGGGGGGGCCCCCCCGCC
>JANAVB010023594.1:30000-37186 GCA_029216955.1 Iris pallida
CTGCTCGAGACATCGCTCAGGTGGGTAGTTTCGGTGAACTCTCCTCATCTTTGCCTTCACATAATAATCGTGTTTTTCAACTTGCACAAGTTAGGCTTGATAAATAAAAGCTACGCATCCCCATAGCTAAGGGAATAATCCCGACGGGTCAAATGATTAGAACATGGAAAACGTCCCACGGTCGGCTTAGAGTTGGTGCACGGCGTGCTTTGAAAATGACACTCGGTCCTTTGTCCCGTGGCTTGGGAGAAGGAAAGTTGGTCTTCGGTGCGAAAGCTGAGATTTAGCCTAAGTCATAGGCGTCGCCCGCACAAGTGCTTGCTAAAGCATGCACGGTCCTGTCCCCGCAAGGCTTGGCATAGCCTTTGCTCGTCCCTTGGGTTAAGTTGTAGCTTGAGTGAGTTAGGCAAATGTTATGCCGGTCGACCTAAGTTATTCTACGTGCTGTCCCGCTCATTCTGCGGTTGTCAATTAAATAGTCCCACGATTCCAAGGCCCGTCATAGGAGTATGACATGGGCACAGCGTTGCGTCGAACACGAGTCGGTTAAGTAGAGGCCGAGCCACGGTTTGGTTCAGTGGAAATTAGCCACGTCGGTCAGACACTTAAAGGAACCGCTATGTTCAAGTTAAGTTGGAAGGCTAGCATAGCCGTTCCCTGAGTTCAAAGAATGTTAAGTCTAAGCGATGTTAGTCGCCGAGAGAAAATATGTCGGGACTGTGGTTCAGTCGCCGAGGCAACCCTGGTTAGGGGCTCTGCAAAGGAAGTTATGAAAAGGAAAAGAGTTAAAACAACCAAGTAAAATGATGTGATCACATAACAAGCCCAAACTGTATCCTAAAACACTCCATGTAACCCTTATGAACTTGGACACTTGTCGACAAGGGGTGGTTTTCTTCGAGCGGCGACCCGCGCCACGGGACCGACTCGGCTAGGAAAAACTGGTTGTAGCCGAGCTGGGTAATAGGCAACGCTGGTTAGCGATCGGTATGTCGGGGACTTTTCATCGGGGCTCGCTACTTGCGTTGAAAGGGTCCCGAGTACCAGCTACGTCCAAGGCGGCTGGTTAGGCCATCCCATAACAACACTTAATAATAATTGTTGTTTTCAACTAATATGGTAAGTTTGGTGTCGGCACGGGCGGCATCCGTGTGTGTGTGACGGTGGATTGAGTTGAATATGTATGAGTTAATAGACACAAGTCGGAGCCTAAGATTTTGGCTACAGCGAAGGCGACGTGCTTCGGCACGATTGTGTCGAGTGTTAAGTTGCGAGTTAAGTCAAAAGGGCCGTAGGGCTAGTTGTATGAAGTTATGATTATTGGCTCGGCCTCGAATACGAGGCACGCCGCGTTGTCACAACACAAGTATAGGCGAGACTAAAGCAAGGAGGCACTGCCTCGGATATATTGAAGCACGGATCGAGTTATGGCACGACCGAGTCGTTACGTCCCAGAGTTTGGCACGAAGATAAGTATAAGTCGGTGCGTCCGACAATGCAAGCACGAGAAAGGTCTAGAGGCAAAATGGAGTCCTTCGTGTAGTTTGCGTCTCTGATTATGGCCGTAAGGCAACACGCCTGATAGGTTAACGTTGTGGCACGAGAAGTGGTCTAGCGACAAGTATGAGTTAACGTTGACATTGCAAGCACGGGATGGTTCTGACACACAAGTTGCGCTAAGGCGCCGGTCCTAAACTGATTCTAAGGCAAGAATAGAAAGACTCGAACAAGGTTTATGTTGCCAAAGTAAATGAACTGTAGGTTTTGTATGGGTGGGCGAGAAGCTCACTCCACCAGTACAGTGGTACTGACACCCACACATGTTTCATGTGCAGGCACAGGTAGAAGCTCGTGGCGCGAGCTCGCTTGGATGCGTCGAGGCACGGAGTTCCTTGGCGAGTCGAAGCGTGCGTCGCGTGATCTGAAGACTTATACAGGACGTAATGTATGGACATGCCTTCCGAAGCTTCCGCTGGATTCAGTATTGTATTGAGAGATGAGAGAGATCAGAGTGACTTGTAAATGGAGAAAGTGAGCACGAGAGACATTGTAATTCGGCCTTGCGCCCACAGATGTATCTTGTATCAATATCAATAAAAGATTTCTGTTTGAATGACTTGTGTTCATGGTGTTCTTCTTTAATTCCGCTGCTATAAATCAATGTCTCTGCACGGACTTCTGTTCGCGACGCCACCCCGCCGCAGCCGCTGTAATCGGCCGTTATGGAACCCGCCTTGCACGAGCGCAATCTAGGCTCGTGCGGCATCACGCCTTAGCGAGGACGATCGCTCCTACGGAGCGGGGGCTGACATAGTGGTATCAGAGCACGGCTTTACGTCCTTGGACCGTCGATTGAATTCTTTAACTCCGTTGTTCCGCAAACTCTGAATTATGCTTCCGCAACGTGAATCGTTGGTGCGCTCTCTCTCATAATGTTCCTCGGCATGTCCATACAATAAGTCTAAATATTTTCGAAAGCCCGTACAAGCTTTCAATCAAATGCGTCGATAGGGCCTTGTGCCGAACGTTGCAAACTTGACTCGATAGAAAATGTGCTAATGTTAGCAAAGTCACGTGTGCCCGAATAGTCCTACGTTAACCTTAAGCAAGTCGCGTGCATGCCTAATTAGTCCAACGTCGATCCTAGCATTGAGCGTGCAAACTCGAAATAGTCCGTACTGAATGGCTATGCACACGGCCTTTCGGCTAAGTTGTGTTTCGCGTCGCGCACCTTGACCCTTGGTGCAAACGAGTTGCGAGCGATATCAAGTATCCGTTCGGTCGGGAACGGAGATATACTTAAGTGTCTATCGATAGGAACGCTATCGGACTAACGCTTAGGCGTACACGGAAGATTGATTTGGATTTCGAGGAACTAGGCAAACGACTTAGTGCGTCGATACGACGCGAGCGACTACGTTAGCGATTCGTCGAACGATCTGAAGGATATCTTGGCGCATGACGCGAACGTGATTGAGGACTAGATCTTATGGCTTGAATCCGAGTGGTGTATGTGATAGTTCGGAGAAGAATAAGAATGATGTCGACGATTAGTCGAGTGGGTTCGAGTCCGAGTGGTGTATGGTTTGTCTTGGAAATTGTTCGAGTGAATATTGAGGATTACGAGTAAGCGGCGAGGCGATGCGATCGCGCAAAGCCTTAGAAACGCGTCACGCTTAGTTGGTCGTGACTTCGAATGTCCCAAACGAGCATCTCGTTCGGACAACTTGTGAATGAGCATGCGAGTTAGAAAACCGATTCGGAACGATGAATGAAATGAATGGTCTTGATTGAGGAAACTTAGAGGATCGCGCGTGCGATATCGATTGATACAACTGAAATGCGACTTGAGTTTTGAATAATGATCTTGAACGAGCTTGAGGAAAGCGACTGAACTTGATCTTGAGTATTGAGAAAAATTGAGGAATATCCAACTCGGCACAGCATCAACGCACGACTCGAAATTGGTTGCAAAGGAAGATCGTCAGGTTACGCATATCGTCGATGGTATTGAGGCGTATCAAGATCGATTGCGCTAACTCGGGGCACTCTGACCGGCGAATGACGGTTTGTGCAAATGTCATTGTTCCGTTGGACCATACTTGAAATATTAAAAATGTGTCGAGGAAGGATAGACTTGCTCTAGGGACTTTCTAAGTTGACGAATGACGATCGAACTATCGAACTGGCTTGGTGAAAACTGGAATGTTTGGATTGCTTCGTCGACAACCACAATGTTGATGTTCTTGTCTTGCGAGTGCTACTCAAGCCTCGCACATGCGTCTCGCGATTAGGGCGATCACTCTGCGTGACGCTGTATGGTGATTCATACCAGCGGAGTGGTCGAACTTGTGCTGTGCGACAATTTGTGCTTCGATTGTGGTTTGACGCGAAGGCGACTCGAGAATGGATTGGTGTGCTTGTCGATTGAACTTGAGGATTGAGTAGGTCCAATCCGCGTATCGAAAATGAGTTAGTCCAATCTCAAACAAGAGTTACGCCCCGATGAGAATGATTATTCCGCGGGAGCGTTGCGTGGTGATTCATGAACCGCCGTGGATAATCGGACTCCGTGAGATTGGGGCGCAACGTATTGTCGAGCGAGACGACCTCGTGATCGAATACATGATTGGTTAGAATTGGTGAATTGAAGAATTGAATATACCAATGCGTGCCTATACGAATTAGTATCGTGCTTGATGTTTAGAAATTTGAGTGACGCGAGCTTGGGTAGAAGACCCCATATGATCGACTCTGTTGACCCTAGGATAGGGTCAGTGTTGGCATTATTGTTGAGAACTATGATTCCAATCCTGACATTGACTTAGCCTCGAAAGAAATGGCCTAGCGGTTAGGCGAGACGCCATGTTTCATGAGTTATCACGAAGGATTGATCTTGAGGATTGGCATGGATGTATAGCGTGAATCACGAATGTAGAAAACCCTGCTCACGAGATTCGGCTGACATGCATATATTTCAGGGACGCCTGGGTATGTGCACGATGCGACTCGAGTGAGAATGACAAATTTTCTATCATGCGGCTTGGCTGAATGCATGTATTTTAGGGACGCTTGGAATGCTGCACGATCCAGCCAAGTGATGCGGCGAGTTCAAGCAAGGCTTGAAATGTGGGAGTGTGTCAAGATCTTGAAATCGCGTTAAAGGAAAAGATTGAATAGTGCGAGCGTGGCTCGGAATCGAAGGAACGCGTAGGCAAATGTACGATTAAGTCTTGGCCATAGAAATGGTAGGATGACTTCCCTCAGGAAAGTCTCGAGGACGAGACTTGTTCTGAGTGGTGTATGTTGTAGTGCCCCGTCCCGCAAAGTCAATCGGAGGAATCGAAACGCCGACGGCGTTCGGCTTAGCCTTGCAACGGCTTGCTCGGAGACATCGCTCAGGTGGGGTAGTTTCGGTGAACTCTCCTCATCTTTGCCTTCACATAATAATCGTGTTTTCAACTTGCACAAGTTAGGCTTGATAAATAAAAGCTACGCATCCACATAGCTAAGGGAATAATCCCGACGGGTCAAATGAGTTAGAACATGGAAAACGTCCCACGGTCGGCTTAGAGTTGGTGCACGGCGTGCTTTGAAAATGACACTCGGTCCTTTGTCCCGTGGCTTGGGAGAAGGAAAGTTGGTCTTCGGTGCGAAAGCTGAGAGTTAGCCTAAGTCATAGGCGTCGCCCGCACAAGTGCTTGCTAAAGCATGCACGGTCCTGTCCCGCAAGGCTTGGCATAGCCTTGCTCGTCCTTGGGTTAAGTTGTAGGCTTGAGTGAGTTAGGCAAATGTTATGCCGGTCGACCTAAGTTATTCTACGTGCTGTCCCGCTCATTCTGCGGTTGTCAAGTTAAATAGTCCCACGATTCCAAGGCCCGTCATATGGAGTATGACATGGGCGACAGCGTTGCGTCGAACACGAGTCGGTTTAGAGGCACGAGCCACGGTTGGTTCAGTGGAAAGTTAGCCACGGTCGGTCGACACTTAAAGGAAACACGCTATGTTCAAGTTAAGTTGGAAGGCTATGCAGTAGCCGTTCCCTGAGTTCAAAGAATGTTAAGTCTAAGCGATGGTTAGTCGCCGAGAGAAAATATGTCGGGACTGTGGTTCAGTCGCCGAGGCAACCCGGTTAGGGCTCTGCAAAGGAAGTATGAAAAAGGAAAGAGTTAAAACAACCAAGTAAATGAATTGATCACATAACAAGCCCAAACTGTATCCTAAACACTCCATGTAACCCTTATGAACTTGGACACTTGTCGACAAGGGGTGGTTTCTTCGAGCGCGCCCGCGGCCACGGACCGACTCGGCCTAGGAAAACTGGTTGTAGCCGAGCTGGGTAATAGGCAACGCTGGTTAGGCGATCGGTATGTCGGGGACTTTCATCGGGCTGCTACTGCGTTGAAAGGGTCCCGAGTACCAGGCTACGTCCAAGGCGGCTGGTTAGGCCAATCCCATAACAAACACTTAATAATAATTGTTGTTTTCAACTAATATGTAAGTTTGGTGTCGGCACGGGCGGCAATCCGTGTGTGTGTGACGTGGATTGAGTTGAATATGTATGAGTTAAATAGACACAATGTCGGAGCCTAAGATTTGGCTACAGCGAAGGCGACGTGCTTCGGCACGAGATGTGGCGTCGAGTGTTAAGTTGCGAGTTAAGTCAAAAAGGGCCGTAGGGCTATTGTATGAAGTTATGTCGAGTTATTGGGCTCGGCCTCGAATACGAGGCACGGCCGCGTTGTCACAACACAAGTATAGGCAGACTAAGCAAGGAGGCACTGCCTCGGATATATTGAAGCACGGATCGAGTTATGGCACGACCGAGTCGTTACGTCCCAGAGTTTGGCACGAAAGATAAGTATAAGTCGGTGCGTCGACAATGCAAGCACGAGAAAGGTCTAGAGGCAAGGAATGGAGTCCTTCGTGTAGTTGTCTCTGATTATGGCCGTAAGGCAACACGACCTGATAGGTTAACGTGTTGGCACGAGAAGTGGTCTAGCGACAAAGTATGAGTTAACGTTGACATTGCAAGCACGGGATGGTTCTGACACACAAGTTTGCGCTAAGAGCGCCGGTCCTAAAACTGATTCTAAGGCAAGAATAGAAAGACAATCGAACAAGGGTTTATGTTGCACAAAGTAAATGAACGTGTAGGTTTTGTATGGGTGGGCGAGAAGCTCACTCCACCAGTACAGTGGTACTGACACCCACACAGTGTTTCATGTGCAGGCACAGGTAGAAGCTCGTGGCGCGGAGCTCGCTTGGATGCGTCGAGGCACGGAGTTCCTTGGCGAGTCGAAGCGTGCGGTCGCGTGATCTGAAGACTATACAGGACGTATGTGGACATCGCCTTCCGAAGCTTCCTGGATTCAAGTATTGTATTGAGAGATGAGAGAGAGCAGAGTGACTTGTAAATGAGAGAAAAGTGAGCACGAGAGACATTGTAATTCGGCCTTGCGCCCACAGATGTAATCTTGTATTCAATATCAATAAAAGAGATTCTTTTGAATGACTTGTGTTCATGTGTTCTTCTTTAATTCCGCTGCTATAAATCAATGTCTCTGCACGGGACTTCTGTGCGCGACCCCGCCGCAGCCGCTGTAATCGGCCGTTATGGAACCCCCCCTTGCACGAGCGCAATCTAGGCTCGTGCGCATCACGCCTTAGCGAGGACGATCGCTCC
>JANAVB010023595.1:0-29482 GCA_029216955.1 Iris pallida
CACACACACACATAGAATATATAATATATACATCTACAAAATACCCCAAATCAGTCCAAAATGGAAAAGACCCAAAATGACAATTTCAAACTCATAAATGGGTCTTCCAAGAGCCTCTACAACATCCTAAAATGGGTTCATGCAAGGGGGTGGTCCTATGTGTCACGCCCCGCTCCTGTAGAGCGATCGTCCTCGCTAAGGCGTGATGTCGTACGAGGCTATATTGCGCTCGTGCAAGGCAGTTTTCATAACGGCCGATTATATCGGCGGCGACGGGATCGTCGCATAGTAGTTTCAAGCAGAAATATTGAACATGCAGCGAAAATTTAAAGGCAAAACACAAGTTATTCAAAAACTCTTTATTGATATTGAACAATGATATTAAATGGGCGCAAGGCCATGATTACAAGTCTCTCGTGCTCAATTTTCTCTTATTTTATAAGTCACTCTGCTCTCTCTCATCTCTCGATACAATGCTGGAGCTAGCAGAAGCTTCGGAAGGCGATGTCCATACATTATGTCCTGTATAAGTCTTGAGTTAACGCGGCCGCACGCTTCGACTCGCCAAGGAACTCCGTGCCTCGACCCATCCAAGCGAGCTCTGCGCCACGAGCTTCTACCTGTGCCTGCATATGGAAACTGTGTGGGTGTCAGTACTCAACTGTACTGGTGGAGTGAGCTTCTCGCCCACCCATACAAAACTGACATGTTCATTTACTTTGTGCAATACAAGTCCCTTTACGATTGTCTTTCTAGTCTTGTCTTAGGATCCATTTTAGAATAAGACGTCTCGGCCTATACTTAACAATGCAACGACAGGGTGGGGCAACGACGGGATCGTGCCATGCCAACGTGCATTTCGATCGAGGCAGTGCCTCATTGCCTAGGTACTTGACCAAACTTTGACTCGGGACGGCAGGGTCGTGCCATACTCTATTCGTGCCTTCAACATAATCGAGACAGTGCTTCGTCGAGGAGCAACTTATGCGAACTCGGTCGTGCCAAGACTTTTACTTAAACTCAAGTACCTCTAGACCAATTCTCGTGCCAACGACGTCAAAGGGGAACGAATCGTGTAGGTCGTACCTCTAGACCTTGCATAGACTTGTTCGTGCTTCAAGATTGAGGCCGCGCCTCGCAACTTATCAAGACTTATGAAGCTACCGCCTTGCGGCCTTTCCTAACTTAAACTCAAGATAACTCACATTCAAACTATGCAACTTATATGCCGACAATATAAGACTCGATGCCACATATCGTGCCGAAGCACGGTGCCTATGTTGCAGCCCAATCTTAGGCCCAAACCTTGTGTTACCGACTAGACCTGCATTCAAGCTCTAGACCCAATCCAAAGGCATTTACGCAGATTCGTCGCTCATGTCGACTCATCTATATGAACTAGTCATTAGCGCCCAGCGCTATAATGGACTTGGCTCAGGGGACTCGGTCCGTCCTTCCACGGGTAGCTAGCCCCGGAAGCGCCAAATTCTCCCATGCGGTTATCCAGCATCCTTCTTTGAGCCAACTCGCTTCTCCCGGACCGAATGATTTCGGCGCCCCGGTGATCACTCGAGAAGACCTCCACCTTGTACAAGTTGTCTAATGACTATACAAGACTCGACTCGAACTGACGTCTCACACAGTCAATCTACTTCTAGTGTTACCATCTCTTTCAGGGCTAAGTTCAACACTTCTCACTTATGAGACCTTGCCTCGGCGACCCAGTCACGAGCATTCTTCTTTCTTGCCTCGACGATCCAGTCGCGAGCATTCTTCTTTCTTGCCCTATCATTTTACTCAACTCAAGAACAACTATTGAAGCACTTTCCAAAACTCAATAAATCAACCGTAGCTCGTGCCTTAGACAGACCTGGTTCTATAGGCGACGCTATCGCTTAAGTCATATACTTTATACGACGAGCCTTGTTCTCAAGGGACTACGCAACTTGACAACCGCAGATAGAGCGGGACAGTGCTAGAAATGGCTTCGATAGCCCAACATAACTCTTGTCTAACTTATTCGGGCAGCGACTCGATAAGCAAAGGCTACGCCGAGCTCTACGTCGAAGGAACGTGATATGCACGGGGTCGACTTGAACAACCAACTCTTGGGTGCCTAGACTTAAGCCAACGTCGTGCAACACGACTTAACCAACAGGATATGCGAAGGCTATGCCAAGCCTTGGACGACGGGACCGTGCATGCATTTTCAAACATTCACGCGGGCGACGCCTATGACTTAGGCCAATACAAGCGTTGGGACAATACGATGGGACCGTACATGCTTTGTCAAGCATTCACACAGATGGCGCCTATAACTTAGGCTAATTCGGGTGTCATGGCAACTTATCAACTTAGGCCAACTTCCTTCTCCCAAGCCACGGGACGAAGGATCGAGTATCATTTTAAAAGCACGCTGAGCCGACTTCTAAGCAGACCGTGGAACTATTTTCCATGTTCTAAGACATTCTGACCTGTCGAAATTATTCCCTTAGCTATGTGCGTTCGTAGCTTTTATATTAGCCTACTTGTGCAAGTTAAAAACATGCGTGTTATTAAGTGAAGGCTAAGATGAGGCAAGTTCACCGAAACTACCCCACCTAAGCGAGGAGTCGCTTCGACCGAGCAAGCCTTCAAGCAGCCGTTGCAAGGCTAAGTCCGAACGCCGTCGGCGTTACGATTCCTCCGATTGACTTTGCGGGACGGGACACTACACCATACACCACTCAGAACAAGTCTCGTCCTCGAGACTTTCCTGAAGGCAAGCCATCCTACCAATTCTATGGCCAAGACTTAATCGTACACACTCTGCCTACACGTTTCCTCGATTCCGAGCCACGCTCGCACTATTATCAAATTTTCTTTTAACATGATTCCAAGTCCTTGACACCCTTCCATTTTTCAAGTCTTGCTTGAACTCAACGTATCACTTAGTTGGATCGTGCACGCATTTAAGGCGTCCCCAAAATACATGTATTCAGCCAAGCTACATAATAGAGAATTCATCGTCCCCACTCGAGTCACGTCGTACACATACTCAGGCGTCCCTGAAATATATGCATGTCAGCCGAATCTCGTGAGGGGTATTTCTATACTCGTAATTCACACTATCCATCCATGCCATGCCAATCCTCAAGATCAATATTTCGATTGCTAACCCTTGTAACATGGGCATCTCGTCTAACCGCTAGGCCATTTCTCGAGGCTAAGTCAATGTCAGGATTGGAATCATAGTTCTCCAACAATAATGCCAACACTGACCCCAATCCTAGGGTCAAACCATAGTCGGTAGTACGGGGTTTTCTACCCAAGCTCGCGTCACTTAGATTTCTAAACATCGAGCACGATCACCTATTCGTATCAATGCATTCGTCGTGCGTATTCGAACCCGTTCAATCACCAATTCTAACCAATTCATGTATTCAATCACGAGGTCGTCTAGCTTTGACAATATATTGTGCCCCAATCTCACGCGAGTCCGATTATCCACGGTGGTTCATGAATCACCATGCAACGCTTCCGTGGAATAATCATTCTCATCGGGGCGTAACTCTTGCTTGCGTCTAGACTAATTCAATCTTGATACGCGGATTGGACCTACGCAATCCTCAAATTTGACCGTCACGCACGTTAAGTCATTCTCGAGTCCACTTTCGCGTCAAACCGCAAGTCGATGCATCAAATTGCCATGCCATGCAAGTTCGATCACCTCCGCTGTACGAATCACCATACCAGCGCTCACGCAGAGTGATCGCCCTAATCGACGTGACGCATGGGCGAGGCTGGAGTTGCGCTCGCATAAGACAAGAATATCAATATTGTGGTTATCGACGAAGCAAATCCAAACAATTTGTTTTCCTTCAAGTCAAGATCTCACTTCGATAGTCTGACCGTCATTCATTCAACTAGAAAATCCTCGAGCCAAGTTTATCTTTTCCTCGACACATTTCAACATCCCGAGTATAGCATCCATCGAAACAATGATATTTGTACGATCGTCATTTGCCGAGTCAGATTACCCCCGAGTTATCGCATATCGATCTTTGATACGCCTCAATACCATCGACGATATGCGTAACCTGACGATCTTCCTTTGCAACCAATTTCGAGTCATGCGACTGATGCTATTGTCTAAATTAGATATTCCATAATTCCTCGATATTCAAGATCAAGTTCGATCGCTATTCCTTAAGCTAGTTTCAATATCGTTCTCCAAAACTCAAGTCACATTTCATTTGAATCAATCTGAAATCGTACGTGTGATTTACTAGATTTCCTCGATCAAGACATTCACTTTTATTCATCGTTCTGAATCGTTTTCTAACTCGTGTTGCCCGTTCACAAGTTGTCCAGTGACATCTCATTCGGGACTTCCAAAGTCACGACCAACTAAGCGTGACGCGTTCTAAGGCTTTGTGCGATCGCATCGCCTCGTCGACATACTCGTTGTTACTCGTAATCCTCGATTTTTGCTCGAATGATTTCCAAGACAAACCATACACCACTCGAATTTGAGCCATCCGATCTAGTCCTCAATCACGTTCGCATCATTCGCTAAAACATCCTTCGGATTCGTTCGACGAATCCCTAGCGTAATCGCTCACGTCGTCTCGACGTACTAAGTCGTTCGCACTATTCCTCAAAATCCAAATCAATCTTCCGTGCATGCCTAAGTGTTAGTTCGATAGCGTTCCTATCGATATACACTCTAAGTATATCTCCGTTCCCGATCGAGCGATACTTAATATTACTCGCGACTCGTTTGCACTAAAAGGTCGAGGTGCGCGATACGCGGCACAACTTAGCCAAAAGGCGGTGTGCATAGCTATCCCATGCGAACTATATTCAAGCTTGCATGCTCATTCGCTAATGTCGACATAGGACTATTCGGGCACGCACGCGACATGTTAACTCAGTACGTATTTTCCATCAAGTCAAGTTTGACCCCGTTCGACAAAAAGGCCTACCGATGCGTCCGGCAATAGCCTACCGATGCGTTCGATTGAACGCTTGCATGAGCTTTTAAAAATATTTAGACTTATTGTATGGATATGCCGAGGGACATTTGAGAGAGAGCACACACTTATTTTTCCAACGATGAGCTTTCAAAACTGAGAAATTCAACATGAAGTCCAAGGACGTAAAGCGTGCTCTGATACCATTATGTCACGTCCCGCTCCCGTAGGAGCGATCGTCCTCGCTAAGGCGTGATGCCGTACGATCCTAGATTACGCTCGTGTAAGGCAGTTTCATAACGGTCGATTACATCAGCGGCGACGGGGTCGTCGCACAGAAGTCCCAAGCAGAAACATTGAACATGCAGCGAAAATTTAAAGGCAAAACACAAGTTATTCAAAAGAACTCTTTATTGATATTGAACAATGATATTACAACGGGCGTAAGGCCATGATTATAAGTCTCTTGTGCTCACTTTTCTCTTATTTTACAAGTCACTCTGCTCTCTCTCATCTCTCGATACAATGCTGGAGCCAGCGGAAGCTTCGGAAGGCGATGTCCATACATTATGTCCTGTATAAGTCTTGAGTTAACGCGGCTGCACGCTTCGACTCGCCAAGGAACTCCGTGCCTTGACGCATCCAAACGAGCTCCGCGCTACGAGCTTCTACCTGTGCCTGTACATGGAAACTGTGTGGGTGTCAGTACTCAACTGTACTGGTGGAGTGAGCTCCTCGCCCACCCATACAAAACTGACACATTCATTTACTTTGTGCAATACAAGTCCCTTTACGATTGTCTTTCTAGTCTTGCCTTAGGATCCATTTTAGAACAAGACATCTCAGCCTATACTTAACAATACAACGACAGGGTCGTGCAACGACGGAGTCGTGCCATGCCAACGTGCATTTCGATCGAGGCAGCGCCTCATCGCCTAGGTACTTGACCAAACTTCGACTCGGGACGGCAGGGTCGTGCCATACTCTATTCGTGCCTTCAACATAATCGAGACAGTGCTTCACCGAGGAACAACTTATGCAAACTCGGCCGTGCCAAGACTTTTACTTAAACTCAAGTGCCTCTAGACCAATTCTCGTGCCAACGACGTCAAAGGGGAACGCTCGTGCAGGTCGTAGCTAGACCTTGCTTAGACTTGTTCGTGCTTCAAGATTGAGGCCGCGCCTCACAACTTATCAAGACTTATGAAGCTACCGCCTTGCGGTCTTTCCTGACTTAAACTCAAGACAACTCACATTCAAACTATGTAACTTATATGCCGACAACATAAGACTCGACGCCACATCTCGTATCGAAGCACAGTGCCTATGCTACAGCCCAATCTTAGGCCCAGACCTTGTGTTACCGACTAGACCTGCATTCAAGCTCTAGACCCAATCCAAAGGTATTTATACGGATTTGCCGCTCATGCCGACTCATCTATATGAACTAGTCACTAGCGCCCAGCGCTATAATGGACTTGGCCCAGGGGACTCGGTCCGTCCTTCCACGGGTAGCTAGCCCCGAAAGTGCCGAATTCTTCCATGCGGTTATCCAGCATCCTTCTTTGAGCCAACTCGCTTCTCCCAGGCCGAATGATCCCGGCGCCCCGGTGATCACTCGAGAAGACCTCCACCTTGTACAAGTTGTCCAATGACCATGCAAGACTCGACTCAAACTGACGTCTCACACAGTCAATCTACTTCTAGTGTTACCATTTCTTTCAAGGCTAAGTTCAACACTTCTCACTTCTGAGACCTTTCCTCGGCGATCCAGTCGCGAGCATTCTTCTTTCTTGCCTTGATGACCCAGTCGCGAGCATTCTTCTTTCTTGCCCTATCATTTCACTCAACTCAAGAACAACTATTGAAACACTTTCCAAAACTCAATAAATCAACCGTGGCTCGTGCCTTAGATAGACCTGATTCTATAGGCGACGCTATCGCTCAAGTCATATACTTTATACGATGAGCCTTGTTCTCAAGGGACTAACTTATTCGGGCAGCGACTCGACGAGCAAAGGCTACGCTGAGCTCCGCGTCGAGGGAACGTGCTATGCACGGGATCGACTTGAACAACCAACTCTTGGGTGCCTAGACTTAAGCCAACGTCGTGCAACACGACTTAACCAACAGAAAATACGAAGGCTATGCCAAGCCTTGGACGATGGGACCGTGCATGCATTTTCAAGCATTCACACGGGCGACGCCTATGACTTAGGCCAATACAAGCGTTGGGACAATACAATAGGACCGTGTATATTTTGTCAAGCATTCACGCAGACGACGCCTATGACTTAGGCTAATTCGGGTGTCGTGACAACTTATCAACTTAGGCCAACTTCCTTCTCCCAAGCTACGGGACGAAGGATCGAGTGTCATTTTAAAAGCACGCTGAGCCGACTTCTAAGCAGACCGTGGGACCATTTTCCATGTTCTAAGACATTCCAACCTGTCGGGATTATTCCCTTAGCTATGTGCGTTTGTAGCTTTTATATTAGCCTACTTGTGCAAGTTGAAAACATGCGTATTATTAAGTGAAGGCTAAGATGAGGCAAGTTCACCGAAACTACCCCACCTGAGCGAGGAGTCGCTTCAACCGAGCAAGCATTCGAGCAGCCGTTACAAGGCTAAGTCCGAACGCCGTCGATATTTTGATTCCTCTGATTGACTTTGTGGGACAGGGCACTACACTATGGGTTCTAAAAATGCTAAAATACAAGAAAAATGAGAAGGTTAGAGAAGAAATTACCTCTTAAGAGTTAGATCCCAAGGTTAAACTCAAGAGGACTCGAATCGGACACGAGAATCCCTATAAATTGGACTCTCCTCCTACTTCCTTGCTCCCTACTCCAAGCTAGCACCCTCTCCTTGAAGGATTGATTGAAAATGAAGGAAAATGGAAGGATTTAGGAGATGAAATCAAGAGTTTAGGTTTAGGTTTGGGGAAGAACATGAAAGGGGGAAGAAATGAGGGTGGAAAGGAAAATGAAGTGGAGAGAGAGAGAGACTCCCCCATGGCCGACCAAGTAAAGGGGTTTGGGGCATTTGGCAAAAGTCCAAAATTTCCTCCAAGCCTCCTTTTGGTCCAATTTGACTTATGTAAAAATTTGGGGTTAAAAGGGCCAAGTTAAAATCTACAAATTGACCAACTAAGTCATGTGGGATTAGTCTAAAGGTACTAGACTAATTAGTGGGATTTATGGGCCATATCTAACTTAAGTTTGGGTCTCATCTAGAGTCTAAGCTACCCGGATCCCCGATACAAGTCGGAATGAGATGAAATTCGAACCCGACTTAAATAATCCCCAAATAACATTATAAATAAATAAATAATTCCAAAATACCCAAAAATATAAAATAACCATTTTAACCATATTTATGAAAAGTGGGAGTGACACCGCCCACAACCCCCAAACGAGAGAGAGAGAGAGTACCTTTGAGAGATAGAGAGCTCCAAGAGAGAGAGAGAGAGAGAAAAATATTTCGTTCGAATGAAATTTCCCCTCCCCCGTCGGTTCAATTTAAGTTAGGGCTGGCTATTTAGCGACGGACTGTCGACGGATATATCCGTCGCTACGTAGTCGTAAATTTCCAACAAATTTTTATATATTTTTTCGCCAACTGAGTGACTGCGTAGCGACGGCTGCAGTTTCCGTCGCTAAAACTCATCAGCTGGGCGACAAACGATCCATCGCTACGTAGTCGCCCAATTTCTTGCAATTTTTTGACATTTTTCTACGAAAATATTGACTAAGGAGTGACTACCTAGCGACGGCTACATTGTCCGTCGCTATTTCGCCGACGCCTTACCGACGGGTGTGCGACAACTTTTCACCCTTAAAATTAAAAAAAATATTGCCTATGATTAGACGGTAAACCGTCAGTATATAGTCGGGAGTCCGTCGCTAGTAGCGACGGACTTAATCCGTCGCTAGTAGCGACGGACTTAATCCGTCGCTAAAGCGATGAATTTTGGTAGTGGCATTCATCAAAACCAAGCAGCGAAAGAAAACATCCAATGAAAATTATTGGACTCATTTCAATAGAAGCCAATCCATCAGTTGGAAAGGTTCATTGCATTTCATCCGTGATCAATCGATACCGGTAATGGTTTTCCTAAATACTCAGTTCAAGACTGAGTCAGCAAGTCGTAGGTATTACATAGTGGACCGCGAGGAGCGGGACACTACAAAATAACCCACTAAGAAAAAGTTTTGTCCTCAAAACTTAAGATGTATACTCACCTCCACTAGAATTGACATATGTATCAAGTAAGGTGGAGAGATTGAAGACACGAGCATTAGCAGCAGCATTCCGCAACTGCTGATTGTGTGGATTATCCTGAATCGGCGGTGGGTCTCTCAGCGGCCCACACTCTTTAGTATCGTTTTGGTTTCTTTTCGGACAGTTCCTGAGAACGTGGCCTTGTTGACCATAACTGAAACAAGCCTTGTTAGCGGAACGACACTCCTCTTTAGTGTGTCCCCGAATGCTGCAGTGCCCGCATTGTACTCCCTTTGCATAGCGACAATCATCTTTCATATACCCCCTTCAACCGCAGTAGGTACACACTGTTTTATTTTGGAGTTCCCCATCGGCCTTTCTTTCACCATCGAAGTACCTCTTCCCGGAGTGATTGTGCCCAGTCTAAGCTTTTACTGGTGCACTCTTCAGCTTAAATTACTCCACTTGAACTGCCGCCTCGAAGGCCTTACTATATGAATCATACTCCCAGTTTAGAATACTCTCCTGAATGTTATCGTTCAGGCCTTGAATGAACCAATTCATGCGAACATCCTCATTTGGAATCATTACACTAGCAAACGTTGCCAGCTTAGCAAATTCAGATTCATAGTCCTCTACGGACATGCTCCCCTGCTTTAGTGCCATGAATTCGTTCTCCATCTTTTGACGGATGGCAGGAGGCAGATATTATTCTAGGAACGCCTTCTTGAACGAGGCCCAAGAAATTTTTCCACCCCTAGCGGTCACGAGCAGTGCTAGCCTTTTCGCTTTCCACCAATCTTTTGCCTGCAGTCGTAGTAGCAAAGCGGCACAAACTACCTTCTTGCTATTCGGAACTCCTACGAATGTGAACAGACTCTCCATTTTATCGATCCAGTCCACCACCTTATCTGGTGATGTCCTGCCCTCAAATTTTGGAGGTTTCACATCCAAGAAGTCCTTTGGCTTAAAGGAAGAGTACCTGTACGTCGGCTAGGGTTTGTCACCATTCACGGGCTCAATCTCAGGTATGCCCGTCGGTTTGGTTGCTGCGGCGGTATCTCGATTTCCCTCTAGCGAAGTTACGAGCTGAGTCAAGGCATCCAGTTGTTTTTACTGGGCCTCCAATCAGGCCTGCTGCATCTGGCTACGCTCCTCATTATCCTGCCTCTGTAGTTCCATCATGGTCATGATTCGCTCTATCGAATCGGTCGAGCCAGATGGTCGAGGAGGAGCCATTGGTTTTTCATAACTCAAAATTGGGACCCTTTTGGGACATTGGTTTTTCATAACTCAAAATTGGGACCCTTTTGAAAGCCATCAAAATACTTTATATACTTTTTCGAAAATGATATTTGCAAGAGACCAAGGATGTAAAATTGTGCTCTGATACCACTTCAGGTCGTGGATTGCCTCAAGCTTTTTTTCATTTCCAGTCAAGTTGCAAGTTTTTTCCCTTTAAAGGTGTCTTTACATTAACAGCATGTAATAAAGGGATATGATGTATGGGCATTGCGGCTATTTTAAAAAAAAGAGTTTAATGAGAATCATGTAGCCAAGATAAGGCACTTTGAGTTTGCAAAGCTTTGTACTTGTATTTCCTATCAAATTTATCAATAAAAGAAGTATTTTTATTTCAAAGTTTTCGTGTCCAAATGTTGATTTATATATGTTGTGTGCGTGTGTTTTGCTTTGTCTAGTTCTTTTGTGCAGGTACTGGCCTTGTGTAAGCGCAACTTAGGCTTGTACGACATCACGCCTTAGCGAGGACGAACGATCCAGCAGGGATCAAAATGAGAACGAACGACCCTAGCGGGATCAGGGCGTGACACACAACACCATTCCATTCCTACAAAACACCAAACACAAAGCAAACTCACCCCTAAAGCCTAATGGGCAAATCATTATTTATAAAGGCTAGAGGAAAATTCCATTTAAAATCACTCCCATCCTCACCATCCAAAACGCACCCCTTTTGGCCAAGCCCAAGAGATGGCTTTAGGAAAGCCACCTATGACAAACCCCCTCCATGACCAATCCTCCTTCAACATCATAACTCTACTTTTGAGGAGATGCACACACTCTCTCTCTCTCTACTTTTCTATTCAACAACCAACACACCCTTTCTTAATTATAACACACCATCCTCTCTCTCCTTCATTACAAACACACATCTACCTTGGCTGAACTCTTCCCCCCCCTCAATCCCTAACTCCTCCTTTCTTCTTGTAAGCCCCCTGAATTTCAAGGTTTATTTTAAATTTTCTGAATAAATTATTTTCGATAAATATTTTATTATTTAATTATTTGTGATCATTAATGTACCTTTTCGTAACTTTGACTTCTGGAGCGTCAGGGATGCCAATCTCTGTAAACTCTCTTCACGAGTTTTGAAGTAGATGAGATTATCTTCGTTTTGATATATCATGTCCCACTTGAACTCGTTCCCTTGTACTTTTTTTGTATCGTGCAACTTCGGGTCAACTTAGACCAATTAATCATTGAATAATTATTCCCACTTTTATCTTTGATCATCGTTTGCATGTTACCGTGACTTTTAATTTAGGAGCACCAGACCAGTCGTTTTCTCAGAACCAACTACTCATGAATGATCTACTCGAGACGCTCTTCACCCATGACCTTCGTGTCCCACTCAGACACTCCATTTTGTGCTTCATTTTCTTCGCACAACTTTCGGGTCAATTTAGGCCAATTAATTATCTACCGTAAAACCTGATTTAATTTCCAAATTAATTTTGGGACCCGACATCGATCCAACCTGTCAACCCGAAGCATGAACGTGGCCCACATGAAGCCTACTACTCACATGACGCTTGTGTCCCATTTATTGGAGTTCCTGCATATTATTTATTTACCCGTGATCATAAATACATATTTAATTTCATTATTTCACCCTGTCCGATTTTGACTCGACCCGGCTCGACCGAACCCAAACCCAAACACCCCACATAATTTTTCTATTTTTTCTATTTTAAATATCTATTTTTTTCTCTCTCCACTTTACAAATATCCTATATATATATATATATATATATATATATATATATATATATATATATATATATATATATATATATATATATATATATATATATATATATATATATATATATATATATATCCTATTATTTATAACTCCCACACAACACCCCCCATCCACCTCATCCTCCACAGCCGACTTCACTCTCTCTCTCTATTAACACTCTCTCTCTTTCTCTCTCTCTCTCTCTTTACTTCACTCTCTCTCTATTAACACTCTCTCTCTTTCTCTCTCTCTTTATTATATTACACACACACCCACAAATCTCTCTCTCACCAGCAAGAGCAGCTCCCCATTTTCTTCCCCCTCCCTGTTGGCCGAGCACTCCCCACCTCTCTATTTTTTTACTTCTTCTTCTTCTTCTTTAAACAACTTCATCACCACCACTACCATTAACACCAATACCACCACTCTCACCATTCTCTTCATCACAGCCTTCACCATCACCCGAGCCACCACCACTCCGTACCCCACCACCACACGTCGTCGCTCTGCCGCCTTGGCTGCGCCTGACCGCCACCGTCATCGCCGGGCCAGGCCAGGCCGTGCAGCCCCGCCCACAGCAAGCGGCAGCAGCAGAAGGCGAACGTGTGCGCGCGCGCGGGCCGCCGTCGTACGCCGTCGCGCCGCCGTACGGCCATCGTGGCCCCCCTGATGTGCACGAGCCTCTGGCGAGCCACCCCGTGGCCACCGCCCACTTTCTCGACGCACCGAATAGGCTATTCATGCATTTTGAACGGAATCCCATCGGCGCACGCGAGTTTGGAACTCAAAATTCGTGTTCCGTCATAGCGACTTCGCACAAATGTTCTGGTCAATCCGACCATTGGATCGACGAACTCCTTGCTCCGTCTCAATCTCGGTATATAGCACTTCGCTCCCCTCAATTTTCGTCCATTAATTTTGTCGTTTGATACCTCAAAACTGGCCACCAAGTTGACGTTTTAAATTGAACTATTTTTGGACAGTTTCGTGGAGCCGACTTCGTCATCTCGTAACTCCGTCGTCGTAGCTCCGGTTGGCGCACTACCAGTTCCTGTGCGCAGCTGGTATAACCCTCTTCCTTCCTCCTTTAAGTTTTGTTTCATTATAAGCACGTTTGGTTGGTCGAATTCGACGCCAAAGTTGGCCGTCTGAATTTTTTAATTTACACTTGTAAAATTTCATTTTTGAACTCGGGACTCCGGATTCAATTTCTGTCACCACCAGTAGACTCGTGGCGTCGTTCTGGCATGTTTTCATATAAATTTTGCTTGATTTGGAGAACGTGGGCCCCGGCACGTATTTCGGTGCAAAATGGGTTCCACTTTTCGCGTCAACGGGTCACTTTGAGATCGGCTCATCGGAATCCAATTCCGGATATATCGTTGAGTTCGTATCGTCACTCTGGACTCGTTGACATATAATTTGCTGAGTTTTGAAGACGTTTGCTCCGGCACGTATTTCGGTGCAAACTGGATTCCAAGTGTCCGCGTCAACGTGTCATTTTGAGATTGGCACATCGGAATTCTATTTTGGACATACCGTTGGGTTCGTATCATCATTCTGGATTCATGAACATATAATTTGCTAGGTTTTGTAGACTTCTATTCTGACACGTTTTTCGGTACGAAGTGTGTCCAACGGCGGACATCATTTTGACCCGAAATTACTATTTTGCTCCTGTATCTAAATTGTACTTATGGATAGACTATCCTAGATAATTTGACTGTTCTGGAAACGTTGGTGATATTTATTTTATAATCCGACAACATCTGTAGATTTTGCTTATGTATTATCCTTAATTTGTAATTAATTATTTTTTCAGAAATTGTTACTTTCTGTTTTTGAATTTCTATATATATTTTAATTGTTATAAAAATCTAGAAAAAATTATATTTAAATACTATGTTAATTTAGCTAATTTATTATAATTTTTCCAGCATTTATTAAGTGCTTTTGGTATTTTATAAAAATAGGAAAACAGAACTCATTTTCAGGATACATGTGTTTGCTGATTTTTAATAAATATTAATGAGGGTTTATAAATTCCAGAAAAATTAGTATAAATTTTTATAATTAACAAGGATCATTTTGGTACTTTATTTTATGTAAAATTGAACTTTTTGTCTATCTCAAAAATTATTGGAACTCAGTGTACAGTTTGATTTATTTATTGAATATTTACGACTTGCAATGTTTTGTGTTGTTTTGAGTTATTGTAGTATTGGACCTCACCTCCGCACTAGTGTAAAGACTCTAGAAAATTAGTTTGGATATAGTGGCACTTTACATTAGACTTTTATGGTAGGTCCCCACTTGGCTAGTATCCAGTCAGGAGTCGTGTCACACCACTAGTGAAATATTGAACATAACTTAGAGGCTGAGTTGTATATCATTATTGACAGGACACTGAACATCTATATCTTCGTACTAGTATTCTTGCTTTGCTCGAGGCAAGTACATCTACAAACTCATTTACTGTCTTTTAATGCTAGAACATGTATTAACCCTGTTAAAATACTGATCCTTGAGGTAGCAAGTTAAATCTTCACATGTTGTATTACTTTCAGCACCTACCATGCTTAGGACAGTTCTTATATCTTCACATGCTTCTTACTGGTTCTCAGCACATGTTTCCCTATGCTTTATACTGCTCTGAGTATTCACATGTTTTATACTGCTCCCAGTACCTGCCATGCTTATACTGCTCCCAGTATCTCTCACATGTTTTTACTGTTCTTGTGTCTTTCATATGTTACAATATGGGTTATGGGAAAACTGATAGTTGAGTACGTGATCATGCCCCCCTATAGTAGCGAGCAAGGTCGTATTTTATATGCATACCTTACCGCAGGCCATTATCCCGCATTTCTGTACGGATGTACACCTATGCTTGTAGACTTGTACGTATGTACATTTTATTACATGTGCCCCCAGCACATTGTACACCTATTGACCGATCACGTACCTGCTACATTTTTAAATATTACATATACATATGTCTATATGACATATGTGCCCTTGCCATGATAGACTATGAGATGCCATGTTCCCCATGTTACTATGATACTGTGATTCCAGTCATACCATGATTCCAGATATACCATGTTCCCTATGTTACTATGATACTGTGATCCCAGTTGTACCATGAGGCCATGTTTCCAGTATTTCCTGTTTTATAGACTTATCACACCATGTTTCTTGTTGTACATCTCTTTCATTATATATTCAGTACTTTAGTTGTAGAGGTTGTACTTGCTTTCGTCCTGACAGGATAACGTTGTAGGTTCACTTTTCGAGGAGGAAACGCTATGTGTTATATATTATGGTACTGCATTGAGGACCTGGCCTTAGCTCCAGAAGAGGCGCCAGTGGGGAACCTTACTTAGATATTTTCATATGTTTTGAGACTTAGACTTTGTTTTGAACTTATATTTGGATACTGGACTTTGTCTCCAGTTAGATACTTTGGAAGTGTATTATTAAGTCTGTACTTGTTTACTTTCGCTTATAGATGCTGTGTTGTGATGAACCCTTAAATGTAATTTTAGAACTGTTAGCAGCTTAGATCCTTTATTGTCTATTCTTAGAACAGCTTACTACGCTTTAACCAAGCGTAGACTGGATATGGCTCGGCCCAGCCCAACAATTTGGGTAACGGGTCGTGACACTTCTTCATCTTCTCCACACCTCCTCCTTATCTTCCTCCTTCTTAACCTCCCCCAAGCCGAATGCTACTGCTGCTGCCACATTTACCGTCGTCGTCGCCGCGCCTTAACTGCTGCCACCGTCGCACTTGCTGCGTACGCGCCGCCTAGGCCGTCCGTCGTGCCACCCTATACCCTCGACGACCCCAGGGCTCCCTCCTCCCGCCGCCTAGACCGTCAGTGCCACCTAGCAGCGCGTGCGCTGCTGCTTCTGCAGCTGTTGCTGCGAGTTGCTGCTGCGACTGTCGTATTCGCCGCACCGCCGCACACAGCGTCGATCGTTGCCTACCCCCCCACTACACCTCGGCGACCCTCCAGGAGGGAGGCACCACCTCCAGCAGCTCCCCCGAGCCGTTCGACTCGGCCGGACAGCAGCTACTGCATTTTGCTGTCATCTCTTTCCGACGGTTTTGTGTCCCCGTTCCCGCGGTGCTTACTGCTGTTGTTGGTGCGTTCGACCACTTTGCACGCCCCCTCGGTATTTTCCATAAATAAATTCACTTTATTTATTTTGATTCTGGGAAAATACAACTTTAGGAATCCAATCTAGAAGACGATCGCTTTATTCCTTGGACGATGCGAAGAAGAAAAGCTCTCAAGAATTCGACAGCAATTTAGATATTTTGTATATCTGTACAATGAATGAGAAGAGAACTCTATTTATAGAGTCAAAAATAACTAAAAAAGATAACTATTTTCATAACCTATGCATAGTTGAAAATCACGCAGGATTCAAGCGTACGCAAGGTTAATGAGCAGTTACTGGACGTGGCCCATAACTGTTGGACACATGGCAATCATGCATGAGTCGTGTGCAAGTTACTGGGGCACACGTACGAGAGATCCGTGGCATGGCTGCCATGTACTCCAATCTGATAATTTGAGACGAAATCCACGCCAACTGGTTGAGGATGAAATCCATGCAGACTTGGGGCAGAATGCTTCAGAATACACGCCAACTTGAGGCAGAAAGCTTCAGAATACACGCCAACTTGAGACAGAAAGCTCAAAATTCATGCAAACTTGAGGAAGGAACATAGAAGTTCAAAATACACGCAGACTTGAGTCAAAACGGCCAGCTGTCGTGATTCGACGTGCCTCGACTGACACAAAATCTCTGACATTGATTGCCTTGTCAGTCACATTAAATGATAATAAGGTCTTTTTGGCACGCCAACTTGATGAAGACTGAATCTTGTTGAGGAAGATTTCAAAAGTCACGCAATAGTCGGCTGAGATCTCTCGAGTCCCATGCATACGTGGCATACGAAGAGACATTTTTTTACTGTCGTGCTGTCAGTCATAATAATACTCTGACAAATGATGAGCTGTCTCTGTGTACCATTTAAACTCTGTGTATATTTGAGGAAATGGTCTAATAGAACTCAGCGTGTATTTTAGACTTTGTTCTGATAGGCTGTATTAACTCAGCGTGACTTCATTTTTGAGGCCTACAAAACCCCCTTCAAAGTTTTCAAAAAATGATAAATTATTTTGAAATACTTTGAAATCGAGATGATAAAATGATTTTAGTCACGCTGATATGATTCAGGGAAAGATTTCTTCCGAAATGATTGGGCTGTTGGGATTCTGTGCGGTTTAGGATCCCGTGCAAAGCTCCTATATCGAAGCAAATGATGACTTCGCCATTTGAAATTCTTCATGAGCCTATAAAAGGGCCATAAATCACTTCTTTCTTTCTTTACTTGCTTTAGAGAGAGAAAATCCCACACAGAAGAGAAACTTCATCTTTCCCGACTTCTCTTTCTCCTTTTCAGCAATGGCTCCTAAGATCGACGCTCAGGCTAAGGGCAAGGCCCCTGCGACGTCTTTGCGTGCCATTTCCAAACGACTTCCTCGTCGTGAAGTCTCTCATCCTGCCATTCAACGTAAGTGATAGATGGGAATGCGAACTGATGAAGACAAACTGATAAAGATGAACTCCACATAGAAATCTTAGGATTTAAAATAATCAATAATGGACTTTTGAAATATATCCCCCCTTCTTAGGACAAAGGATATTAATAAAGTATGCCCCCTCTTTAGGGTTGGCCATACTTCACATCTTCGTGTTTACGAAGCTCTGTGTTTTACGCAAATGAGCATGGCTCTCATGACTCTGCGTGATTTTTCATATGTTGGCAGAGACGTCAATGTCGAATTATTCACGCAGACTTCTGAGAACCATCCTCTGGATAGATTAGCCTTGATCTGTCAGCGTATTTTTGTCATTTTTACCTCAGTGTGATTCTGGCAATGATGCGTGACTTTTCATTCTGATCTGTCTAGACTTTGCGTGAATTAATCACATGCATGAATAAATCATTCAGCGTGTCTTTTTGATCTTTGTCTGAAGTCTGCGTGACTTATGAAATTTTTCTTGAAATACTATTAAACACGCATAAGGCTCGTAGACATAAAGTTTTCTGAAGTCTGCGTGACAAAACATATCTGATGTTTTTCCTTTCTCTTTTTTATAGTGGACATCCTAAGTGAAGAAGCTGATTATGAAGGACATTTGAGCTTCTCTTTCAAACATGATTTATCTCATGTACAGTTTCCTCAGTTTGACACCCCGGAAGCTAGACTATCTTTGTTGAAGAATCAAGATCATACCACTCTGCTCTGCTTAATAAATGGTGAACCATTTCAAAGTCTTGACCGGGTGTTCCATAAGAAACCAGCTTTTCTGTTTGGGGATGCCATAGCACATAAGTCACAACCAAAAGGCATTAGGGAGAAGATCTGCTTCTATTTTGAAGGTGATGCAAAGAAGCCCATGTACTGGCCGAAGGTATCTAGGGGGTTGTCCATCATGCGATTCATGCACGCCAGTTATCCCAGAAAGATGACATGGCACTTGACAGAAAATCAGTAAGCTAAGGCGAGCAGAATCATTTACAAGAAAGACGGATTCTACAGTGCTCCGGAGAATCACGTATCCATGTTTCGAGGTTTGAAGCCAGGATGTGTGCCACCCGAAGACTCGTCTATATTGAAGCCATTCAGGATGCCTGTTTTCATAAATGAATTCATGGCAAATGAGAAGGCATTCTATCCTACTGATTCGATGCCGAGGATGATAGGCTTAATGAATCAGGAGAATATGAGGTGGAGGACTCTGGTCCATTGGGTTTTGGAGAAGTTTGAGAATGAGCTGAAACAGATAAATCTCTATGACGCGATCGTCAATTCCTCCTACGGTTTCAAACCCAACCCATTTCTATTCCTGGCCTTGGTTGAAAGATATAACCATCGGACGGGAATATTTATGACTCCTAAAGGGGAGATGGGTTTTGCCCTTCATGAGATGGAATACATCTCTCATCTGCCTTCAGGCCCACTGCCATACGAAGAATATGTGCCTACAACCGAGGAACTAAATTTTTTGTCGGAGAAGAAACCGGAGATGGTGCATCTGTTTGAAAAGATGATGTGTCATTTCGGCACATGCACTCTGTATTATAAAAGTGCTAAAGAGGAAGCCGACTGCCACATCCAGAAGTGGATGTCTTATCTTTTCATAAATCGTGAGAAAGATGAGAAGAAGATAAATGAGAAGAGAAAGTATCAAATTAACTCTTTCAAGCCCCTCACTGAGAGTGAAATCACCAATCTGCTAGAGAAGTATGACTGTAAAGATTTTACAATCAATGAAGACTGGTATGAGTTTAAAGCCGGAACCACCTTCAGATCATATGTGAGACAGAGTGGAAAACCTTTGTCAAGGAACGGTCATTTAGCCGGATTTCTCTCTCTCTGGCTAAGAAGATTTGTTGTTCCTGGCTCCAGTTCTCTGGATAGAATACATAGAGGCGTTGTTTTTGTAGCAGTGCGCCATATGTACGGCTATAAGACAGACTTATTATCAGCGATGACTTGCAGGCTGAACGCAGGTCTTCGAAATTTTGTGACTAATATACTGTCTAATCAAAGGAAGATGACCGATGAATTCTCAAGAATAGAGATGCCCTATACTTATTTGTATGGTTGGCTTCTTCTCCATCATGACGGTCTGATACCTCCGGGAGCAGGAGGGAGCGGCAGCCTCTTTTTAGAGAAGTACGCCGGAAAAACTTTCTGGAAGGTTCACACTCTTCCAGAATGCAGAAATGTTTTGAACCGATCATCACATTGGTCGATTCAATGTGCTCCTCCGCCACTGGGTTATGAGAGCATGCCTCTGAACATGATAGACGGAGAAGAAGGGCACAGGCTAGATGACGTAGCTTTTCAATGGCTGCAGCGGATTCGGCCGTCTCACCTGGTATATCGTCATGAAGAAATGACGTACTTAGAACCATATCTACTGAGCCGATTTGTTCGGCAATTCGGATATGACCAACTTCATGTTGGGAATGCCACCACCTGCCTTTCTGCTCGTGGAGGATTAATTGACGGAGCTCGGGCATGGAGATACTTCACGGCTAGAGATACAAAAGTTGAATTCTCTATGCCGAATCCTCTATCTAGGGCGGGGACGAAGATGCTCTATACATATGCTCGCTTCTATGTTTCATCGAGCACTTTTATGCCGAGTTTTCATTTGAAGACTTTTGTTGCAGAAGACGAACCAGCTCCATCAAAGAGGTCGAAGAAGAAGACTATTATTCAACAATTTACTCTGGAACCTGAAGATGAGACTGCGGAAGTTGAACCCTTATATGAATTATCTCTGGAGCAAAACTTTCCTGATGAAGTTCTTCCTCCAATATTCGTGTCCATCTCTAAGAGGAAACGAAGTAATAAATTTGAGACAGTCTCTAAAAAGAGTACTAAGTCTCAGACTCCCAAGAAGAAAGGAGTTTCAATAACTGCCACCTCATCTCTAGGTGGCATCCCAGTTGATGAAGACGATGCTGCCGACAAAGATGAAGATACAGATGAAGACGATGCTCCTTTGATAAAAAGGAGATCGAGAGGCAGATACGTCAAGAAGACTGTCGGAAAGATGAAGGGCAATAAACTCCTGGAAACTATTATGAGTGGAGGGATCTTGCCAGAGATCGATGAAGAGGTTTCCACGGAGAGAACAAAATCTGATCATGTTCATCTTCCAGCAACTTCAGCTGAACCGACTGAGGTAGAGTCAACTGTCCCGACGACAAGTGGAGTGGCTGCTGAACCTTCAGAGATGAGGATTATCCCTTTCGAGCACGGAAAAGAAGGTGTCATCCAGGCATTGGATGATCAAATTGAATATTCAGAAGAAGAACCAGCTCCCGGGGCAGAAGTTAGGGAACAACCGGAAGTTCCATCTACTCAGGTTGAAGAAAACATCTCTTCGGCCAGAGGCGATGAAGACGTGCCAACGTCTGAGCTATCAGCTGCTGATGAGTTATTGAAGAATGTTTGTAAAGACCTCATTCTTCAAACTATCATTCCAGAAGAGACTGAACCTGCAGTCAATACCGAGTCCATGGAAATTAAAACTCAAGAACCTGGGCTTGCTATTGTTACTGTTCCTGAGATCCATCCATCTCAAGAAATGGATGTTGATGTGAATATCATGGATTCTGGATCAGAGACCCATCCTGAAGCTGGGGATCCAAGAGAGTCTGAAGAAGAACACTCTGAGAAAGAGGAAGAGGCTGAAGAAGAAGAGGATTGGTATCCTGAGACTTCCACCCATTATGATGAAGATAAAATCAGAGGAAATAGAATGGAGCTCAGTTCTGAGCCTGCTCAATCTCCTGATAATTCTCCAGCACTCAGTAATTCTGGAGCTGGTAGTAGTCACATAAAGCAGGTGTCAGACACCATCATGGATCGACTGCAAGAGGATGCGCGTCTCCCTCAACATATAGAATATGAACCTCAGTCTGGTAGAATTTTATTTCAAATTCTGTTTTTACTGTTTCTTTTTCTTTATATGCTGATTATTTTTCTTTTGACTAGTAGGAACTGCTGCAGCAATGAGCTCGACTCATGCTCCACTTATCCATACTGATGTTGATGAAGAGAGCTCACATTTGCCAACTTCTTCAGCGGCACATACTTCAATTCCCAGGACAGAGAACGTACAAGCTTCTTCTTCAATAATGACAGCAACTCTTGGGTTTGAGACGGGATTGGCAAGGACTTTGGAGATGTATTCAGATATCATCTATTCATATCTGGATACGTACTCTAGGCGTTTCTTGAAAGACGAAGCTATGCCCTTCTCTGAGCTCCGAACGGTGGTCAATTTCCCGCTCCTAGCACTGCGACATGCTGGCTGCGAATCTCAATGTATCTTCTTTGAACATCTCCTGGATGAATTGGAGACAACTATCCGAAGATACTGGGAGATGAAGAAGAAAGATATTAAATCTTTAACTGTGGCTGAAATCGCTCGATTAGAACATGAAGCCCAAGCTCAGCAAGCTGCTTTAGAAGATTTTCTTGCTTCTACATCAGAGAATTTAGTAAAAAAAGGGTGAAGAAATATTAGCTACTCGTCAGAGAGTAGAACTTCTGGAGAAGGATGAAATATCGAAGGCTGAAGAGCTCAAGAAGTTGAAAGAGGAGCTGGCTCGTCTTCAGGAGCGAATTGCCTTCATGGAACAGGAGCAGGCTGAGGTCATCACTGCTCGTATATCTGAAGCTGAACGCTATCAAGCTCTTCAACAAGAGCGAGAGCAGATACAGGCAGAGCAAATTGAAGAAGTTAACCGTCGCCAATCTGCTATTATCACTTTTGATGAACAAAATGTCGCAGTCGAAGCAGCAAAAAGAGTTCGCAAAGCTCATGATGAGAAAATGAGTACTGTACTTGATCGTATTAAGGAGCTAATAACTCCTACTAAATAGATCTTTTACATTTTCACATGTAATCAATATTTTGATTTTGAATGAAGACAAATGAGAACTTTTTATCTGATTTTTGACTTTGTTGTTTTGATAGTGATGTATTCATAGAAAATATGTTCAGAGGTAAATAATACATGACACATTTCAATAGAATAGAATATACAAATAAACTTTGTAATTCTATCAGATGATATTAAACCAGAGATGATCTTAGTTTAATACTGATTAGAAAAAATAGAATTCAGACATAAAAATATCTTTGAACTCAATTTTTCATGATCTTTAGACTCGAGAATCAAAAGACTAGATATTATTTTCATAAATATGATACTGAGATAGAAAATTCAGAGGTAATATGGACGTAATTTTCTAGATATCAAATTTGCTAAGAAAATGATACAAAATAGAATATCTATTTCCACTGGGGATAAAAGATATCGAAACGATTCTTGTAAAGAACAATGACTTTGGTATTTTTACTAGCTGAGGAATGATAGGAGAACAATCTTTACAGATGAAAATATTATACATAATATTTTTTCAAGAATTTGCCATTAATGGGCATCATAGTAACTTTACCATCCATAGTGGTAAGCTGATATGCCCCATTAGAAAAGACTTTATTCACAATGAATGGACCTTCCCATTTTGCATCGAATTTGCCTTTACTCATGTGTGTCATAGTCATCGGACGTTTGACTGCAAGAACAAGTTCCCCTTTTTGATATGCTCGAACTCTGACTTTCTTGTTAAAAGCTCTTGAGATTCTAGCTTGATAGAACTCGATATTTTGTTGAGCACATAACCGCTTTTCATCCAGAGCTTCTAATTCCTGAAGTCGAAGACGATCATTATTCTCGGTGGTAAGTTCATTAGCGATTGCTATCCTTAAAGAAGGAATTTGAATCTCTAATGGGAGAACAGCTTCGCATCCATACACCAGAGAGAAAGATGTACATCTAGTAGCATTACGAACTGTAGTGCGGTAAGCCCACAAACATTCACCAAGTTTCTCACTCCAATTATGTTTGTTAGTAGAAACAAACTTCTTTAAGAGTTTGATGATGGTCTTGTTGAAAGCTTCTGCTAATCCGTTAGCTGCCGGATTATATGCGGTAGAAGCCACATTGTTAATCCGATGATCATCACAGAATCGTGTAAATTTCTGGCTGACGAATTGTGGTCCATTATCATGAATAATGCGTTGAGGAACACCAAATCTATAGATGACATGATGCTTGATAAAGTTGATGACATTAGAAGTTTTGACTTCAGATAAAGGAATAGCTTCGACCCATTTGGAGAAATAATCGGCTATTGCGAGAATAAATCGATGACCTTTTGATGACGGCAGATTAATCGGGCCAATAATGTCCATGCCCCAAGCTTCGAAGGGCCATGATGCTGCCGTTGGATGTAGAAATTCTGAGGGTTGATGAATAAAATTCGCATGGATTTGACAAGCTTTACACTTTCTTGCATATTCAATGGCATCTGATACCATAGTAGGCCAATAATAACCCATACGTCGAATACGATCTTAAAGTTTTGGTCCAGGCTGATGTGCTCCACAAATTCCATCATGTGCTTCGCGAATAATTTGTTGGGCTTCACTACCGGCAACACATCGAAGAAGTAAACCATCATAAGCTCGACGATATAAGGTTTTTGTAGTATGATTGTAATAAAATCTGAGTGATCGTCGTCTGATAGATGCTGCCTCACTCGGATTATCTGGAAGAATATCATACAATACGAAATCTAAGAAAGGAAGTCTCCAATCTTTATCCGTATTCTGAGTCTCAGCTGAATTACTGAAGATGAATTCCATACTAGAATCAGATGAAGTTGAAGATGATTTACGACTTAATCCAAATCCTCTTGTTGTATTGACATCATGAGATATTGATTCTTCAATATCAACTGAAAGTCCTAGAGTTAGATTGTTTTCGAGATAAAATAATTCTCGATTGCAAACAACAATCATTTGTTGACGTTTAACTGGAATAGCTAACACTGCCGCAAGATTAGTAAGAGCATCAGCTTCTGTGTTACATACTCGCCTAACATGCTCGATGAAGAATCCTTCAAATGAAGAAGCCATAGATATAGCCGATCTATGATAAGGAACCAGATCTTGATGGCGAACTTCATAAGTACCCCTTATCTGATTGACGATGAGTTTAGAATCTCCATACGCTTCTAAATGTTGAATATTCAGATGTTTAGCGAGTTGAAGACCAATAAGCAATGTATTGTATTCAGCTATATTGTTTGAACATGATTGATCGAGAGAATAAGCTCTTTGGATAGCAAGACCTTCTGGCGATACAAGAACGATTCCAACCCCAGCGACAATGTCACTATTAGGACCTATTCTTGAAGCTCCGTCAAAGAATAGACGCCAAGTAAGATCTTCTTCAGCAATTTGATTTGAATCT
Source organism: Iris pallida (assembly GCA_029216955.1). NCBI lineage: Eukaryota > Viridiplantae > Streptophyta > Magnoliopsida > Asparagales > Iridaceae > Iris > Iris pallida. The sequence continues at coordinate 25,163 of JANAVB010023595.1, forward strand.
AGGACTTCATCTGGGATTTCATCGTAGAGTTTTGAATTTTCTGGAATTGAATGAGCAGCCAGAAAATCAGCTAAAGCTTGTCCTTTGACCGATTTCTGAGGGATATAGTGCATATCATACTGAGCAAGTAAAATTCTCCAGTTAGCCAATCGAGAATTTAAAACACTTGGTTTCTTCATCATGACTCCTATAGGATTGATCCTGGAAATGACATGAATGGTCTGGCCAATGATATAATGTCGTATCTTTTGGACAGCGAACATAAGGGCTAGACATTCTTTTTCGACTGGTGAATATCGAGGTTCAGCTCCGGTCATAGTACGACTGAGATAGTAAATGGCTTGTTCATGACCATTTTTATTCTTTTGAGCGAGCAGTGCACCCAATGAATGACTCGTTGCTCTGGTATATAGGAGGAACGGTATTCCTAAAATATGAGGTACCAATACTGGAGGGCTCATCAGATATTATTTTATATCATCGAATGCTTTCTGACATTCATCATTCCAGACAAAAGAAACACCTTTCTTCATAAGTTTATTGAATGGTCTGCAGCGTCCTGAAAGATTAGAAATGAATCTCCTGATATAAGCAATCCTTCCTTGAAATCCTCGTAGCTCTTTTAAGGTGCGTGGAGGATGCATCTCTTGGATGGCTTTGATTTTCTTGGGATCTATGTGTATACCTTTCGAGGTAATGACGAAGCCGAGAAATTTGCCACTAGAGACGCCTAAGAAGGACTTAGTAGGGTTCATCCTTAATTGGTGCCGACGTATTAGGTCAAATATAGTTTTCAAATCTTGGATGTGATCCTCTTTTTGTCGACTTTTGACTGCAATATCATCAACGTAGCATTCGACTGTTTTCCGTAAATGTTCACGGAATATAGTGCTCATAGCTCGTTGATAGGTTGCTCCTGCATTCTTAAGACCGAATGGCATCACTGTATAACAGTATGTACCGATCGGCGTTCTGAAGGAAGTGTGTTTCTCGTCATCTGAAAATATTTTAATCTGATTGTACCCAGAATACCCATCCATGAACGACATCCGTTCAAAACCACAAGTATTATCGATCATAACATCAGTAATTGGTAGAGGAAACTCGTCTTTAGGACATGCTGTATTGAGATCACGATAGTCTATGCATACTATGATCTTGCCAGTCTTTTTAAGGACAGAAACTATATTAGCCACCCAATCAGGATGTTGTTCCTCTCTAATAAACCCAGAAGCCATGAGTTTATTAACTTCGGCTTCAATTGCATCCATGATGTCTGGACGAAATCGTCGCTGTTGTTGCTTGACCGGTTTAGCATTTGGCATGATATTGAGTTTGTGAGTTGCTATCTGTGGATCAAGTCCTGGCATATCTTCATAGCTCCAAGCGAAGACATCGATGTATTCTCGAATAAGTTTGATCATGTCTTGCTTATCATTTTCTGAAAGACTTTCACTGATGAATATTGGTTTGGGGGATCCCTCTTCACCAACATCTATTTGAACGAGTTTATCTTCAGTTGGAGGTTCTCTTTGCTCGAATCTGAACTCCCATTGATTATCTAATCTTTGGGCCCATTGTTCTGATTCAGGTGAGATTTTAAATTCGTCTTCGTTTTCATCATTTTCTTCAGAACCGTCAACGGAGACCATGTTGGAAGACAAAATGTTACGGTGAAAGTCACCAATACTTGTATCAGAATCCCAAGAGGTGGTACTAGAAGAATCAGATCTCTTATCTTCGTCAGATTCGGGATCTTCATGGATAGTATTGATAAAGGGAGTAGGAGCAATATAACCCAATCCGCATTTCGTCCTTCCATATTTTAAAGGAGGAATCCGAACAGGCATTCTTCTTCCTCTTCCATCACTGAGGCCAGTTCTGAAGTCATAGCCCATATTTTTGATAATATCTTTAGATTGCTGGCTGTAACGACGCAACTGTAATCTTCCAGAATCATCATTTTTATCATCATCTTCAAGGTTGATAGGGTTTTTTGGTCCTTTGTAAAAGAATATTGGAGTGTCTCCTGGTTTTCTGCTAGGTACTAGAAAGCATGAACCTTGTACTGATTCTAAGGATACTTCTGTATGAAAAGTCTGTACAACTCCTATGGTTATTGTTTTCAAGTCATCTAACAAATACAAATAATTATGAACATGATTACACACATCAATATACTGCAAAGACGGAGACATTTCATTAATTTCAAAAGTAGTAGTATTTACATCAGAAGGAGGTTGAACCTTAGAAATTTTAGCCAAATCAATGACTAAAGGGGGAGAAGAAGAACTAGAAGGAGTTTTGTTTCGATTAAGATCGATCACAAATGGCTCAGAAGAGGTGAGCTCCTTTGAAATTTGAGATGGAAAAGTAGTTCGCCCACCAACAGGGATTACTAGAGTGTCCTGTTTTGTAGATGAAGATGCCGAAAATGTGGTACTCCCACTGACAGGAATGATCAGTGTGTCTTGGGTAGATGATGGAGGTAACGGAGAGATACGTCCGTTCACTGGAATAATGAAGGGGCTTTCTCCAGAGGGTTTAGGAGACTGTTGCTGAGTAGTTCGACCTTTAATAGGAATTATCAAGGTCTCACTTTGTGGATCTTCTTTTTCCATGGCTTGTACTAATTTTGTATACTCCTCTTTGTACCACCGGGAATCACTGAAATAAGCTTCAACCCTACGGAAAGGATTTATATCAGCAACTTCCTTTTGTACTCTTCCATTGCTGTCAATGTATTTAAAGCACTGATGAAGAGTAGAAGGCACTATATTATTTTCATGAAGGAAGGGTCTTTCCAGGAGAAGATTATAAGATCCCACGATTTCGATCACATAGAAAGTGACTTTGGATCTGAAATTGCCTATTTGGAGTTTCAGATGAATCTTTCCCATCGGCTCGTTTCGACTTTGATTGAATCCCAATATAGTAGTAACCGTCTTGGAGAGTTTGTGAAGAGGAATTTTTAATTCATCTAGCAGACTCCTTGGCATTATGCTTAAAGCAGACCCTGGATCAATAAGAATACGATCTACCTTCATCGTATCGATATAACCGGTGTAGTAGAGAGGCCGATCATGTCGATTATCCTCCAATAACATGTCATCTTGTGTAAAGGTGATATTCGGGATGATCTCCAATACACTATTGCAATGTAAGCAAGTAGCAGGTTCTTCATCTGGCTTCTTTAATTGTGCAAGACAAGAGTCCGCCTGAAGAAGTGCCTCACTTAATGTCTTCCGAGTCTCTTTAGAAAGACGTAGAAGTTCAAAGAGGGACATTCTAGCTGGAGTATTAGCGAGTTGAGCTAAAATGTCAAAGTTATAAGGCTTCTGAAGTCCAAGTTTGTCGAAGCGAACTTGTTGTTTGCCTTTCTCAAGTGCTGTGGGTTTGGAAGGAATAGGTACAACCGGTGAAGTTGAAGGAACAGGTACAGTAGATGATTCTTCCTCCCGAGGAACATCAGGAATATCTTTGTCAACTGGAGAGATATTAGGAACATCTTCAGGATTATCAGGAGTATCTTCAGGACTTTTGGGATAATCCTTTAGATAATGTTTCCCTGTTCTAGTAGCACCAGAAAGTGCTTCTTCCTTATCTTTCGGTTCTGTGTCGGAAGTAGATCCGAAAGAAGTCATATGACATGACTTAGATTTTTCAGCCTTCTTAGATTTTAGGGAAGTAGTCTTTTGAAGGGGAGGAGATTCAAAATCTGCTACTAGATCAGGATGAATCCATATGATTTCTCCTATTTCAATAGTGATTGGTACTAATCCTTCAGACTGTGGAGGAGGAATATTCACAATTTCGAGAGTTGCCTTGGGAATAGGAACAATCCCGCTTTCGAGGAGTTGATGAGGGAATCTCTGAAATTGCATAGAGACAACGTTGGAGGTGACGGTCTTTTCTTTCGGAGTAAGAGTGACAGCTCCAGATTTGATCATTTCCTGGATTTCCTTTTAGTAAAACATGTACGAGCTGTGTGACCCAACATTCTATGGTACGGACAGTATTTAGGATGATCTGTCTTGCCAGCTTCATCGGGTTTCTTGATTTCAGGTAATGTTTTATTACCTTTAAGTAAACATTCAAAGATACCAAGGACATCATCGTCATCAAAAGAGTATTCTCTTTGGGGCGAGGTGCTTTGGTGTGTTGTTGTTGGAGCTGGGGTAGCTTGGGCGGATAATACTTCTTAATTTTGCTCTGGAGATTGGACTTCGAGAGTCTCTTTTCCTTTACGATTGTTAGGTGTGTACTATTGCTAGTATTTTGACCTGATTCATTGGGATTCATGTGTACCCCCAGACCTTT